>JASPKZ010000288.1:0-46175 GCA_030220185.1 Diploptera punctata
GAGGAGAGGAGAAGAGAGCGAGAGAGAGAGGAAAAAAAAAACTCCAAGCGAGACAGGCCTAGAATGCCCTTGGCTGACCAGCCGGCTGCTGGCCTCACTGTGTTAATCACATAGGTAGACAATCATCTAGCAATCAGTGTAGGGGTGACGCGTGGTCAGCATGTCGAGTCCCCCAGCTGTTATAGCTGGTATTCTCAGCCTGGAGCCGCTACTTATTGTATCTATCCAAATGCCTCACGATGCTGGGTGGGCACCGGTCCCATACTGGTCGAAATTCCTTGAGAAAAATTTCTTCCCCCATGGAGACTCGAACCAGCACAAGTCCCGTAGCTCTGCGCCAAGCTTCTCGCCTTAACCACTCAGCTACGCAAAATAAAACTTTAGGCATAGAAAGATGTGTAAACATTAAATATCTGTATGTAAATAAAAAATCATATTATTATTATTATTGTTATTATTTTTAAATTAATGTTTGTTACAAACTGATAGTTTATAAGTTCGTAGTCATTTATGTATTTTATTATTTTAAATTCTTGTTAATCACCAACATTGGTTGGAGAAAGCCTCCATGGTATCTTTACCTTGTCGTGGTGGAGTGGCTTGCGTGCTTAAATGATCCTGAGAGCTATGCAGGCGGTAGCATTGCTGCCGATAGGGTTTCCCATGCCGGACTGGTCGAAGGTGACAAGCCAGACGAAAAAAAGTACCTTGGTCGAAAGAGTGACGATCTTTCACCGTAAAAATAGAACCGTCAAGAAATGCGGACATGGGTTCAACTGGGGTAAAATTTTCCGGAGGTCAAATAGTCCCCCATTCGGTTCTCCGGGCGGGGACTACTTCAGGGAACCCATGCCAAAGGCTCAAACACAGGGACATGTTCCTAGGAAACATGGAATGTTAGGACTTTATACAATAGCGGGGCACTAGAGATATTAACGCGGGAACTAGATAAATCGCCCTTGGATATAGTCGCTTTACAGGAAGTTAGGTGGCCAGGAAAAGGTAGTCAGGAATCAGGAAGCTTTGCATTATACTACGGGGGTGCAGAAAGACCTGCATTTGGAACGGGTTTTTTAGTCAGAAGGAGGATCCTATCCGCTATCCGAGATATTAAGTTTTCCGGTTGGAGAAAGCCCTCAATGATAAGGAAAATTCTCAACATGAATGAATGAATAATAATAATAATAATAATAATAATAATAATAATAATTGTTATTATTATTATGTATAGTTTATTTTTATGTATCAAATAAAACTCTAGGAAGAGTAAATATACTGTAATGTTGCCTCAATATTAATTTGGTTCGCTGTATGATATTTCGTTACTTCAATACGCTGGACGCTATGCGATATCAATGTTGTAAACAAAAACGTACAGATGATTGTTGGCGCAGTTACATGTACAAGAGCCGCAGTTACGTGGTGTGTATAAAAGTGTCCTTGAATCTGATGTATTGATTATGTTAGAATCATCTAGTTTCGTGTTATTCCCTTAAAGCGTTCAACGTTAGCTGTGTAGATGTTTACCTTCTGCTATGCAGTATTGGAAAATGGACAATAAGATTAAAAAAACGAATGAGTCAGCGATAAAATCTTATTGCAGAGACATAACATCTGCGTTTTCCTATATTTTTTTAATACCGTTATTTATTCTTCTGCATCATGAAATTAGGCCTTTTGACCTGTTTTCAAATCAAGTGGGATTTAATTAATCTTATTCTTCTTTCTTCTTCTTCTTCTTCATAATGCATAGGATTTTCATCCTGTTTATTTCCAAAATCACTCTTCAGAAGAAGACATATTGGATGTGCATTCGCCGTCTATGCATCTCTTGGCTGGTCTTCCCTCTTGTTCTTCTCCTGTCTAGCTTCTTTAGCTCATTTTGCTGTCTTCCATTCTTTCTATATGACCTTTCCAACATTTTCGTCTATCTATAATACATTTGGTTATGTCTTGAATATGACATTTGTCTCTAATATTCCCATCTAGTAAATGGGTGTCCAACAATTCTACGTCCTATTGGTCTCCTTCACTTCACGGGCTAGGCAAAATGTCTGTTCCGCCTCACAGATGTTCTGTCCATCTTCTCACTGGCTTTCCTACATTCCTTGAACCTCTTGGTTTGTAGTTAAATGCTGATTTTGGTAATCTTTCTACATGTCTAAACCATTTTTCTCTATACCCTTTGATTTTATTATTTAATGAATATATATTTAATTCTGTTCTTATATCTTCATTCTTTAACCGATCCATTCTTGTGCAGCCTTTTGTTCTTCTAAGGAAGTTCATTTCTACACTTTGTATTCTACTTTGTAATTTTTGGTCATTACCCAAGTTTCACTCCCATAAAGTAATGCAGGAACTGCCAATGTTTTATAAAACTTCAATCTAGTACCATTTCTAGTTTTGTTCTTTAATGTTCTATGTATAGTTCCACATATCATTTGAAATCTTGACAGTATTTACGTCTCTTTCAGTTTCTGTGTTTGTAGTGAAATTACAACCCAAATACTTGGAATTTGTTACTTGTTCCAGAGGTTTGTTGTCTATTATGATTTTTGATCTTGTATGTTCACTTCCCTAAAATGCCATTATTTTCGTTTTTTCCTCGTCCTATTGGTTTGTACATTAAAACAGCTGAAAGAATCTATCTGTAGGCATTCTTTTAACGTTATTTCTATTAATACTGTTATTTCTACTGTATAATACAGTATCTAATTGACTTATCTTTTATAAGTAACTCACTGGCACTATCGAACCCGTAGGTTCATGGCCGCGCGGGCATAAGCTCTCCATACATCCCTATCCTGAGATGTTTCCCATCATCCCCTGTATAATCTACTTCCATCAAATCATGTTTATTGTTGTTTTCCCACGTCATTCTACCAATTGGGCGTTATCCTCTGGTTTTTCTACAAGAAACTTTCATTCCCCATTCGTGCCACATGTCCTGCCCATCTACGAGACTTAATTGTTATTATATTTGGTTTCCTATAAAGATAACGTAGTTCACTGTTATGTAGTCTTCTCCATTCACCTCTGAAACTCACTCTTGAAGTAGCTTTAATCGAGTATTATTGTTAGCCTAACTAGCCAATACCCGAATGCGTTGCTACGCCTAAATCAATTAAATATTGAAGGTAATTAAATTGTGTGGTATACAACGTGACAGTTGTTAGAGTCAATTTTAAATTTAGAATTTCAGGTAAACCCCCACTTCTAAATGGCCGATTTCGCTAATTTTTGGATAATACCTACCTCTGTTTATTTTAATAGGATATACTGAGTTTCGTTGTGAAACATCGAAAATTGCGACCGCTAGAGCGATTTTTAAATTTCCATTTCAAGTGAACTAGACATAATGGTTTTAGAACTTAATAGATGGCAGCTAAACACTCGCAATATCTGAAAAATTATAAGTACAAATTATCTTGAAGATCGGTCTAGAACGGACAAACATACATTCGTTTTTATACAGTCTACAGTATATTCCTGACGTGCGCTGCTACGCCGAAATAAATTAAATATATTTTTATTTTCATGTGTATAATTTAAAAGAAAATTACTTGTTATTCAAATTTACGGTATACATTGCGTCGAACCAAACATGGCGCTGGAATCATCAAAAATAATTATTATATAAATTTATTCAACAAAATAAAAACACTCATTTCATTTATTTACTCGTATCAGCGCACCCCGGGTATTTGCTACTTTTATCATAAATCTAATAGCATCATTCTCAGCCAATCAGATAAGAGTCTTCTCGCGCCACGATCTCTGTCATGCAATAATGTAACATTATTTTAACTTGATTTTATTAAATATTAAAATAAACATGGGATTCATACTAAATATTAGGCCAGGATATGTATTAAATTAACGAATTTAACATTAAACTAATTAGATCAAACAAATATATTAATTATTTTACGTAAATATAATTACGTCATAATTATCAGCCAATCAGATAAGAGTTTTTCACCCTTCCATTTGTACCATCTATGCTCAGGAGAACGAAGGAAAAAGTTTACGTGCGTAGACATGTTCAGTTGTGTCTGCTAGTCCGGTTCTCTCAGTTGGTAAGCAGAATGTGAAATTTATATTATGTTTTAATCTGGTTCTGATAATGTATTATATTGTATATATTATAATTTTACAAGTTCTGCACGATATACAATAATACACCATAAGAAAAGTTGAAGAAATCAGATAATGTTAGTTCGTGGAAGTTTGAATGAGTACGAATATTAGATTAAATTTGATAAACTTTTTAAATCGGTATCTATAATAAATATCTTTAGACTCAAGTTTCCATTAAACGCAGTGATTTTTAAATACCGTAGGCCTACACAGAATGATACTTTTTATTTGCCTACGCCATTTTACGATCAATTCCCAATAAATTAGGGGCAGTAATTGCCCTCGCAATATCCATTGTTATCCTGTTCATCCTTCCTTTGTTTAATTCTAACTTCCGAGGGATCCAATTTTATTCCATTAACCAAATTATTTAATTTAATTTAATTTCTGGAAGTCAAGTTTTTTTTTAAAATTACTTTCATTTCAGTTTAATTAACGCAAGGACAATTTGTGCATACATACATGAAATCAAAACCTGTTTTGTAATGAACACTGTTTTTGTTTTATTCCTTTGGGAAAATCCCTCGGGCCACTTTTTAAAATTATATAAGTTTTATGGAATTAAACTGGCTCAGAATTATATTTATTTCTAAAGGCGGTTTCGCATCATAAATCAGTTACGTCACTAAAACTATTTGACGTGCGGTGCTACGCGTAAACAAATGAACTGTGGTTTTAATTTTATTTGAATAAATTTATATCGTAATTATTTTTAGAACCTCACGAGTCTGAAAATGAGATAGATTTATGGGTAAATTGTATAGATATTTTAACTTCATGGGAGTGGATAAATATTTTTAGTGTTTTCAATTTGTTATAAATTTTTGTTTCGGTGTGCTAACTGTGGTACAAGTAACCATGGGGAATAAAGTGGATTTGACAAATTCAGTCCAGCAACGCTTAGTGAAAATTAGGACCGCTAGAACGATTTTAAAATTTTCGTTTCAGATGAACTCCTACACCTAATGGTCTTAGAGCGTAATAAATAGCGGCTAAACACTAGTCGTACTTGAAAACTTTCATTCGTACATACAAAACTGCAAACATGGTGGTTGATAGTATATTTTTTTAAATTTCGGGTTACAGGTAAATCCACTTTCTATAGATTTAATTGATTTTTTGTTATACCTACCTCTGTTTATTTTAGTAACACATACTGAGTTTTGTTGTGAAACATTGAAAATTGCGAATTCTATAGCGATTTTTTACGTAATAAAATAACTTATTGATTTACTTTAAACAGTATGTTAACTTACTGGCAGTGTCGAACCCGTAGGACCGTGGCCGCGTGGACATAAGCTCTCCATATTTTCCTATCCTGAGGTTTACCAATTATCTCCTTATAATCTACTTCCAGGCGGCTCCGTGGGGCAAGCGGTTAGACGCTCCCCTCTCACCGTTAGGGTCCCGACATCGAGTCTGTCACTGCATGTGGGTTTAATACTGTACGAAACGGAGCTTGGCCAGGTTTTTCTCACGTTTTCCCCTACCACACTCTAATCTCAAAATTTCTCTATACTCGTCTCATCCATTTCGTTTCATTTCGTTCCATTTCGTTCACCTGCCCCTGTGATGGTGTGTCGGGCGTGGTCGGCCGGCACCCTCGTCATTCACGGACCTCTATATAAGGGGCTTCATCTCATCTCATCCCTCGACTCGACCCTCAAACAATGGTTAATGTTATTCTCCCACCTTGTTTTTGGTCTACCAACTGGGTGTTTTCCCTCTGATTTTCCTAAAAGAAGCTTCCTTGCCCTCTTTCGTTCCCCCATTTGTGCCACATATCCTGTCCGTCACTGTCCAACAGTTAAACAACATAATGTTGCATTCGTAAATTGATAGATATCCTAACTTCATTTTTAGGGTCATTTAAGTTTCATTACTATTAAATATTATAACTAACTCACTGGCACTATCGAACCCGTAGGTTCATGGCCGCGCGGACGTAAGCTCTCTATATGTTTTCCAATCATTCCCTGTATAATCTACTTCCCTCAAATCATAGTTAATATTATTCTCCCACCTCATTCTTGGTCTACCAACTGGGCATTTTCCCTCTGGTTTTCATACAAGAAGCTTCCGTGTATGTCTTTCATTCCCATTCACGTCACGTCTTGCCCATCGCAGTCTAAGAGACTTAACTCTTAAGATTATATCTGGCTTCCTGTAAAGACTATATTATGATAAAAACAAATTTTGGTTCAACTGCACTTCTACTAGCGCTTGATTTTTCAGTTATATTGTTGTAAACTCTAGCTCTTCTTCTGTATTTACTAACATTATTTAATATTTTAAACTTTTGCAAACAATTTTTAAAACATTATTAGACAGTTTTGAAGTATTTATTTAAATATGCAAATCACAATATTATGACACTGTTTGATAATATTGTGATGCTAACTGCTATTTTCTCCACAGAGTATATTACTTAGTGTATGATTTTTCTATCGCTGTTTTGGGTTATCGCTTGTTGGATCAGCATTAGGGAGTGATAAGTGTACACCTATTTTTAATAAACGTTTGGTAATTTTAATAGTATTATATTTTTCTAACATAGATTTGGGGATTTATTACAAATATTGCTCATTTAAATTTCATAGTGACGGATAGTAATTCAGGATAATTGATGTGGTTCAATTGGGGTTATTGCTGGGTGTATAAACTCTGGCACATGTGCACTGTTGTTCTATAGGACTTAGAAAATATTTCATGCTAGTTTAAGTGCAGTTTTTTCCTAATTTTTATTCATTATGAAACAATATTTTAAAACAAAACAGATTGGCTCAACAACCTTTACCTTAATTTTCCATAGTATATTCTTGTAATACTGTTACTCTATGTAGGCCTACTTCTTTCTTTACTAACTTTTGTAATATTTTAAATGATATATGAATAAATTAATAAACAAATGGTGGAAAACGCGAGGTTATATACCCATCAATAGGAACCTCAAACTCGATGCTATTCTTTTTTCAGATGATTTAGCTCTTCTGGCACTTTCCAAAGATGATTTGCAACAATCAGTTTATAATTTACAAAAAATAGGTGCCAAATTTAATATGGAAATATCAACTAACAAAACTAAAATTATGGCATTTCATGGGAAGGACCCCATACAAAGTAAAATGTCTCCAGAATAAAATTTTAGAGAGATCTAATCAAATTAAATATCTTGGATATTATGTCTCTATCTGGGATGAAAAGGATATCCCTGAAAAAATTACTAGTTATAATAAAAGTTTAGGAATTATTAATCAAGTTATGAAACCATCCCTTGTAAAAAAAAAAACACGATTATGTTTATATAACACTTTGGCCAGACCTATGGTAGTGAAGCACGGACACTAAAAAGACAACATGAAAGCAGAATAACGGCTTGTGAAATGAGATTCATGTGCAGAACAGCGGGTTATACCAGATGGGATCGGAAAAGGAACACCGATATCTTAGAAGAATTGAAGACTACGCCAATTTTGGAATATATTAAACAGTACCAACTAAATTGGAAACACCATCTTGAAAGAATGGGTTCAAATCGGATCCCCAAAGCTGTTTACAATTATATACCAAGAGGACGAAGATCTCTGGGCCGTCCTATGAAACGCTGGAGGGAAAATTTTCTATAGGATCGTAACAGGCCTTGGCCTAATACTTGGAAGGAAGAAGATATTTTAAATGTTTTTCAATGATGCTTATAACATTATTTTAAAAATTTTTAGGTATTTACAAGAATCGCAGTATTATTACAAAATATATAAATACATAAATATACGAAGCTATATTATCTTATTACATAAATTTATAGCATTATTATTAAAACGTGGTACAGCACACACAAATTTATACTGGTACCTAAATAGTGATTTTTAAGAAGGCAGAAATATTATTTAAAATAGTGTAAAGTGATATATATTACATGGCTGGATTTAAATATTATAAAATGTGCAATTATTTGGATTGTAATTTTACTATAAACACAAAAACTCAAACACACACATGAAACTGTCGAAATTTCAAATGACATGGCTCAACTGCACTTCTACTAGCGCTTGATTTTTCAGTTATATTGTTGTAAACTATAGCTCTTCTGTATTTACTAACATTATTTGATATTTTAAACTTTTTCAAACAATTTGTATAACATTATTAGACAATTTTGAGGTATTTATTTAAATATGCAAATCACAATATTATGACACTGTTAGACAATATTGTGATGCTAATTGCTATTTTCTCCAGAGTATATATATATAGTCTGATTTTTCTATCACTGTTTTGGGTTATCGCTGGTCGGATCAGCATTAGGGAGTGATAAGTAAGTGTACACCCATTTTTAAAAAACATTTGGTAATTTTAATATTAATAGTATATTTTTTTAAACATAGATTTGGGAATTTATGGCAAATATTGGTAATTTAAATTTCATAGCGACAGATAGTAATAAAGGATGATAATTGATAAGTGGTTCGATTGTGGGTTATCACTGGCTGTATATACTCTGGCACATGCGCATTGTTCTATAGGACTTTGAAAATATTTCACGCTAGTTTAAGTGCAGTTTTTCCCTATATATAAAACATTAAAGAACAAAACAAGAAGAGATACTGATTGAAGTTTTATAAAACATTGGCAGTTCATGCATTACTTCATGGGAGTAAAACTTGGGTAATGACCAAAAAATTACAAATTAGAGTACAAAGCGTAGAAATGAACTTCCTTACAAGAAAAGGCTGCACAAGATTGGTTCAGATAAAAAATGAAGATATAATAAGTTAAATATGAATCCATTGAATGATAAAATCTAGGAATATAGAAATACATTGTTTAGACATGTGGAAAGAATGAATTTAACAAGATTACCAAAATCAGCATTTAACTACAAGCCAAGAGGTTCAAGGAATGTAGGAAGCCAGTGAAAAGATGGACAGAACAACTGTGAGGCAGAACAGGCAATATGCATAGCCCATGAAGTGAAGAAGAATGTATTTTGTGAAAATACAAATAAATAACAAAAAATCCTTGTCATGGAATTTGAAGGCTGGCTGTCATACCCATTTCATTTTTTCATAATTGGTTTAATGATCTATGCTACTCAAATGTCTGATAGGGCGTACTGATCTAAATACTGATTGTATTGTTTACTTCTACACTATGCAGGAGAGTTGAACTTTATTATAAATGTCGCAATTTGAGTCATATTATATACGTCGAACACTCTTAAATATCTAGAAACATGTCTCCTTCACTGCTCGTTGACTACTTAAACCATCCACCTCTGATTTAAAGTCGAGCTCTGCTACCCCAGAAATCTGATTTAAATCCCAAGTCCTACTGCCTGGCATTTAAATGTAACGCAGCAACTTAATATTGCCTCCAGTGAGTAAAAATGGATTTAAAAACCACTAAACTGATATACAACAGGGTTATTCTCAGATTTCACCCACTTCCAATCACTTAGCGTGATATGGCTTTGTTTTTTTGCAGGTGGCGGGACAATAAGTTCATTATCACTCTCACCGCTCTCTTCTTCAGCAGAAGTTGCTTCGGAATCACTTATAGATTCATGAATACTTCTCTCATCACTAAATATATCAGAAACTTCTGAATCACTGCCTAATTCACACTCTAATAATTTCCTAATTCCATCACTGTCAATACCCTTAACTTTTCTTGGCGCCATTTTTCTTACTACTGACTTTTTTTTTCTGAGGGTAAAACTCGTTCCGGAAATTTCTAAATGGCATGGAGAGGATGAAATACCATTCTTGTGAATGTGTAGAAGAAGAAAAAGTGTATGTAACAGATATCTATGAGCAGCAAAATAAATTGAAAATGTGTTTTTTTCGATCTCTGCACTGCGCGACCACAGGTCGTCATACGATTTTAGTGCTTAAGAATGTCATGCGACCTCAGCTCGTCATCCGATTTAAATGGGTTAAGATGATTAAAGCTAAATACAATGTATTTAAAACATTTAACAATATGTTATCACGTGAACCACAGCTTTAGCTCTTCGAGCATGTGCAGTGGGTCATAATAGGGACTGTGTTTTGAAGCCACTCATTTTTTTTTGCTAAGTGTACATCAGATTAGTGTACACTTCAGTAAATAATATGCATGTAATTTATTTTGTTAGGTTAAGAAGGGAGACGTTAGTGCACATCCATTTCTAATAAACATTTGGGAATTTATTTTGAAGGTTGGTCATGTAGCGACAGCTCTCTAAATTTTCTGTAGGACTTAAAAAACACATGGTTCCATCTAGCAAATAAACTCATATGCATGTGCACTGTTATTCTGTAGAACTTAGAAAATGTATTGGGAAAGGTAAAATTCTGTTCTTCCGATTAACTTTTTTTAGGAATTTTTAGAATCTTGCCGAGGCTCGCATGGGCTGTAATGCTGCTACTGATGATTTTACCGACTCTGAAGGGTGGGAGGGAGAAAGAAAAACAATGATTGCAGTAGACCTGTCCACTAGGAACAAACACTATTGCTGGGTCCCACCTACCATTGAGAATGTCACACTGCTATATATTTAATATATTTGAACCATCTAAACGTTTCTGGCTCAACTCTAGTTCTCAATATGTTACACCATGCAATATTCATATAATGCTTTTGACTATTTACTTTTTCTGTTTTTACTAACATGTTCTAAAATTTAAGATTTTTTAACAATTCTAAAGACTTTTTAAAAATATATATGTCCACCGCTGTGGTCTCGAGGTAGCATGCTGCCTTGTCACACAGTGGGCCCAGGTTCAATCCCCGCTCGGGACAGTTTTTTTGGGTGAGGTTTTTATCGGGGTTTTTCCTCACCTTTAAGACAAATGTCGGGAAAACTTTAAGGCCCAAACAGTCCCCGAAATCATATGGCCATCACAATCTTCATTCATATTCATCTTATCATCATCATCCTTCATCGGTGTGGAAAGCAACGGGAAGCTACCACACCTATAATTCCGTAGTAAAGCTGCAAAGCATAGCATGAAAATGCTATGATTGAAGTGAAAGACCTGCCTTGGGGCAGAATTACTATGGATATTTATGTATAGTACATGAAATCTCCAAATCATTTCTAAGCTCTCTTTTATGTTAACTAGCAAACGACACAGTACAGTTACCGGTACTGAAAACGTGTTAATATGAATAAGGCTTCTGTGAGTGCTCACAAAGTTCCCCGATCGGTTGATAGAATCAAGAGATGACTTTTTTTTTTGTCTAAGGGTGTACAAAGTGAGATGTAAGAGTTGTTTGAATTTTATTAAATTGAAGTAATATTCTGTATTATTCCTTATAATAGCTATAATGTATTTCATAATAAGAATCAATTGTGAATTCTTCTTACCTCATACATCAGTTTTAACATAGAACTGCAGTATCAGGAAATAAATCATTCCCATCTTCAGCTGTTTTCACAACTGACAATTTTTTATTATGCCAGTAATTTTCTAAACTGCTATCTGGTGTACTTTTCAAGAAGTAATTTTCTTAGCTGCCCTCTGATGTACTTATGAATAACTTCGTAATCAAACTTGATTTGTCTGGAACCTTAAAGTTCATGGTTCTACTATGGTTTTTTTGAATGTATACCTCTTCCCAAACTATTAATTCTAAAAGTTTAGATAGATGTTTCAAAAGTTTTGCTTCTTTTTCAATTCTACGATTCTCTAATAAACTATGTGCTGCTATTGCAGATTTTTTCAATTTCACCATTTTTTATGTTTCTAAAGTGTTCTTTTTTTGAGTGTTAAAAAAACATAGATGTATGAGGTAAGAATAATTAAAGATTCATTTCTTATTATGAAAACCTCATAATGTAAAAATTCCAAAATTTATCATATTTATGTATTTCATGTTTATTTTTTTGTTTTGTTTTCAGATGTGTTGTGATAAAGTGCAGTGAATCCTCAAAACCCTCCACTGCCATCTAGCTTTTAATAACAAATTACATAATTAATATTTAATTACTATAGTAGATAATATGAAGTTTAGAAAATATTTTATTTGTAAGCATAATTTAGAACTGATTTTTTATATAAATCTTGTGTTCTAGTGTTCAGAATGCAAGCAGTTAAACTACATCATCTGTAGTTTAAAGTACTCAGGTTTTGATACTCCAGAATTTTCTTAAGGCTTCAAAATATTGAAATTTTAGTCGAAGAGTTTTGATGGTCTTCAAATTTCTCATAAACTTGATGATACTTCATCCATAATGGTTGTTTCTGGCTTGGGAATTGTATCTCACATTTTTTCCTGGAATTCTTGTGTTGCATAGTTTTTGTTGTTCTACATTTGACTTGGGAATTCTTGCTTTGTCTGGTCTTTTTTTTTGTGGTATAGTTTTATTCTTCTACATTTGTCTTGGGAAGTGTTTTGTGATATTTTTTCTGGAATTTTTGTGGCGTTAATCTTCATTTGTCTTTGATGTGGCAATGTTTTACGGTTTATATGTGAATTTTTATCATCTTCAAGGTGGTTTTTAGGTGTTGATTATCTGCAGCTGGTTTATTTGTAAAATTATGGATGCTTGCAAAGAGGTTTCAGATGTTAATACATCATTGGTTGTCTGATCTTCAACTCAGTTTTATTTTGATAGATTTTTTGATTAGCAAGCGCTTGCATTTTGGTCTTTTCCATGAATCTTCAATATGTATTTTTTGTAAGTTTTCTTGATTTGTGTAATAGTTGGCATATTATTTTTATGTGGATAAAGTTCATAAATTTGCTTGCATTCTGATGCTAGACACACAATTTATAACAAAAATTTATCAAAAATAATTTATAAAATTTCAACAATGTATAAAATCAAAAAGTTTGATGTTTTTATTATTCATTTCATGCATCTCAATGATGGATAAATTATGTTCGAAGAGATTATAATTTTTCTCTTAAAGAAATTAAAAACTCGTTAAATTTCTCAAAATCTTCCATTTTTAAAATGTAGAACTTGATAAATCATGGTTAGATTTAAAATAGATTAAAGTGACTGGTTAACGCCTGATATAGGTTAGATTTCGAATGTATATATAAAGTGCAATATTAGCCTATTTGTTTATTTCTTGATAGTAATTCATTTTCTGCAGTAACTATAAACAAATATAAGAAATTTCAGTTTCAGTGCAAATTATCTATTGATAAATTATTGAAAGCAATAAAAAAAATATAAAAATACTTAGATAGTTAGGTTTTTTAATATTGATAGTTACAATTTGCTAAACATTTCAACTTAATTTCTTTTTTTACCCATATTCTTGCCCTTAAAACTGTGCTACGAGAGAATCATCCACCGAGGGACCGACAACTAAGATAAGACATCAACAATTTTATTTTGTGTCACAGACCTTGGCTCAGTAACTATTCTACCAACCTCTTCACTGTTTTTCTATATATTTGAACAATTTAGGGATTTAATTTTAATTAAATGCTAAATATTTTTAATAAATTATAATAGAAAATAACATTGTGAGGTTATTCTTAAAGGTTTGAACTTAATAGTGGCAACACTGATGTAGATGCCATGTGACAGAACCTAATGTTGCTGATAGCACACATCAGTTACGTACCTACCTCACCTCAGTACATATGGACTCTTCCTTCCCACATTCAATATGTGTGAACTGGTGAGAGGAGAAAAAAATATGAGTATTTGAGAATAAAGTTCTTAGGACAGACAGACAAATGGAGTAGACTACATAACAGTGAACTTCATTGGGCATTTAAAGCTCAGTATGAGCTTTGACCTGATCCACTAGGTGTCTCCAAACATCTCTATTCTATCATAGTTCTCCATCCTCAGATTTGTGGTTCATCCACATCATCCAGGTTAATTAGGGTGGCCAAAAGTTCATCTCCCTGTTTTGCTCCAATATAAAAATTAAGATTCAAATTATTTCCAATTTTAACTCTTGCCTTTGTATCTTTCATGGTTAATTGTGCAAATCTAATTATCTTTGATCTATTCCTTGTTTTTCGAACATTTTAACCATATGTATTGTTACTGCTCAATTGCTTGTGTGAAATCCATTAATACCATATGGAGGCAAATTCCATGTTCACAAAAATTTCCAATCATTTGTCTAATCACAAACAACTGGTCTGTTGTACCTCTGCCTGGACGAAATCCAGATTGATCTCCCAATATTCTTTCTGCATAAATGTGAAATATTCTTTTCAGAATAGATGAAAACATTTTATAAGCTGTTTTAAGTAGGGTAGTACCTCTATAATTCTCATATACTTGTTGGTTAACTTTCTTGAAGATTGGGTACATAATCCCAACTTTCTAGCTCTCTGGCACAACTTCATTCATCCAAATCTTCCCAGTTTATGGATTTTTTATGAGATTAATATTCCCTGCTGTGATAACATTGGCAACAGTGCCATCCTCCCTAGGAGCTCTATTTTTGCAACCATCCGTTCAACTTAAAGTGCAAGTTATCAATCTCATCAGTGTTAATATTACTTCCAGTATTTTCTGGATCTTCTATCTTATTAATGTCATCTGTTCCATTGTTGAAATATTCTTTATAATATTCTGACAAAATTTAAATATAAAATTATGGAATATTCACCTGAAAGGTCCATCTCCTAAACTTAATTATTTAACTGTAGCGCTTTTGGGACTTGTCCCATCATCAGCAGGATTCAAAACTGGTGTTTCACTGAAGATCTGGTAGAGGGGGTTACATGTATTGGGTTCATTTTTGTTTATCAGATTGTCGTTGTGAGCTGCTTTCATGATTTCCATCTCTTTGAGTACATTTATCTTTGCTGGATTATTTTCTCTGTGCATTACTGTTAGGGTGTTTTCAATAATTCAGCAAAGATAAACATACTGGAAGAGATGGAAATCATGAAAGCAGCTCATGAAAATCTGATAAATGAAAACGAACCCAATACATGTAACCCCCTCTACCAGATCTCCAGTGAAACACCAGTTTTGAATCCTGCCAATGATGGGACAAGTCCCGAAAGCGCTACAGTTAAATAATTAAGTTGAGGAGACGGACCTTTCAGATGAATTTTCCATAATTGTATATTTTAATCTTGAATAATACCTCAATGGAACACATCATGAATCTTATAAAAGTTGAATATTCTGACAGTCTATTCAATATTTTAGCCTCCTCTCCAAACAATTCTTCTCTTGTTCTAATATTATGGATTTTAGGTTGATATACATTTCTAATTTTCTACATTGCTTTGTAGAATTTTCTTCATTCATTTTATTGCTTTAATATTTCAATTTCATGGTTTTTCTTGTACATTTATTTTCTTGTTATTGCAAATCTTATTAGTTTCACTTCATTTTCATTTATATCTGTCAACGTTGCCTCTGGTTTCTCTCTGGATCATAATTCCTCGTGGTTTTTTTCTTCTACAGCTATTTTACTCTTCAAACCATTCATGGCTTCTTAATGTCTTCTACGTAATGGTGAGCTGCATGATGTTTATAGAAAACCAGATATAATAAGACCTACATCTTGTAGACTAGATGGACAGGACATGTAGCATGATGGGGTATGAAAGAGGATCATCTTGTAGGAAAACAGAAGGAAAGTGTCCAGTAGGTAGGCCAAGAACGAGGTGAATAACATTAACCATGAATTAAAGGAAGTAGTTTATAGAGGGAATGATTCAAATACATTAGCTAAAGATAGGGATATATGGACAGCTTATGTCTGCATGACCATGAAAATTGGGTTCAATAGCACTACTCATTCATAATTTATTTTTTAAATTCTTGAAAGATTTTATTCATTAGAAGTCAGATTCATTGTAGACATCATGTTGATATTGTTGCCTGAATACTGCAATTTTTATGCAGTAGAAACAAAATTTAGAGCTGGTAGAAATGTTACAGAGCACAGACTGTGATGAACAAGTGACGTGATGCCTTGTTTGAAATACGTACCTTAAAGAAACCTACCTTGAGATTTCTTCCAGAGAAGCTTTGCAATGTACCAAGGTCATATCCAATAAATTATCTGCCATTTTTAACTGCAGGGCACAGAAATCAAAGCCAAATTCCAACAATGGCAACTCTCTGCATGGAGTAAGAGCAGAGTGGAGTGAAGCAGGTAGTGAGGATTGTCCAATCTGCCAATTCAGGGTTGCATTACTTCCCTGTTTGAGAGATTTGGCGGTGAATTTTATTGCCGTGCAGTTAACAAGGCAGATAATTTTTTGAACACGACCTTGGTACATCATAATGCTTCTCTGGAAGAAATTTCGAGGCAGGTCTCGGCATGCAATGGTTGATGGTTCCCTTGTTAGGATTTCTGTGGACAGGTGTTGGGGTCGAGGCAAATCGTCGCTTGAATACATCAGAAGGAATGAATTGTAAAAAATTAAAAAAAATTGCTTACATATTAGGAAATGATTTTAGTTTTTTATAATATAATTTTTGTGTGAATCAAATTTTCTTTAGCTGTTAACACTTTGAGTCTGGCAGTGGTACTAGTACCATGGCATTTAAATGACACTGAAACTGGAGAAAATTAAATCCCTTGGCATGCATGTGCTGGCAGATTTACAGGGATGTTTTTCTGAACCAGGAAATACCCCTGTAAATCTGCCTGCACAGGCATGCCGAGTAGATTTTTCTCCGGTTTCAGTGTCATTTAAATGCTGTGGTACTAGTACCACTGCAGGACTCACTGTTAAAATTTAGAGCATATATATATATATATATATATATGTTTCTTTGAGATCATTGCTTCAGTAGAAATAGTCAATAACTAAATGAATTTCATATTTGAGTTTTGAATCATGGTGGTCATGATTTTGTATGTTAGATTCTTCATTCATAAAGATACTGAATTTATTTTATGATAAATACCGATTTCTTTGAATCAGTAAATTTCTATACAAGAATATTTTGCATAGCTTAATTCTAGATATTAAATTTAAAAATAGTAAATAAAAAATTCATTCCTCGGTATGTAAAAAGTAGACATGGGTTTTTAAAACTGTGAAGCATTTAATTAATAATTTATTTGCATTAAGAGCAACAATTTTCCATCGGGCAAAACATCTAGTAGGGATTGTGCCCAATGGAAGTTATTGGTAATGTGTTTAATATATAAATGTAAATAAATGTAAAATTTATTTATTTTTACAAACTTCAAGAAATAAAGTATATATTATAGAATGATTAAAGACGACTCCATGTATAGTCCTGTGCCATAGCAAGATACCTTGGCACAGAACTATGGGACATGTGCTTGTTCGAATCCCCATGGGTGAAAAAATTTTCTCATGGGATTTCTGCCATTATGAGACTGGTGCCAACTCAGCATCGTGGGGCATTTGGGTTGCTACAATAAGTAGCAGCTCCAGGTTGAGAAACCAGCTATAATGGCTGGGGGACCCAACATGCTGACCCAGTGTCAGCCATAAACTGGCTGGATGATAATCTATCTCTGTGATTAACACATGTGGATATGAGGCTAGCAGCCGGCTGGTAGGCAAAGAGCCTTCTAGGCCCATTGTGCCTTAGAGGCTATATAAAACATATGTAATTTATATTTCATTAAATTGCTTTCAACAGTATCCAATTTTTAAATTTGATAAATAGATCAACATTAATATTGAGGTAAGATGATCAGACTAAAAATAATATAATTAAAATAACCTCAAAATATCACTTCCTAAAATTAAATAAAAATTATTATAAAAAATTTAATAAAAATTATAATAAAGAAGTAACATTGTTTTCTTTACAATAATTATAATCCTAACAATTTTACCTCATGAATTGACGTTCCTGAGAACATTTCTATGTCGGGTATTATAGGAAATATCACTATAACATTTAATTAAAAATTTAAAATAAAATTCTTTCCATCTCACCCCCATATCCTGTCTCCTAATGGAAAGAATTTTAAAATTTCATGTTTCAATATGTTCTCATTTCGTCAGCTTGTGATTGAGAAAGCTGATGTGAAGACATATTGAGACACGTTCTGAAGAACACAGTTCATGAGGTAAGATGAAACTAAAATAATTTAATAAATGTCACTTATAGCTTCACAGTTTTATACCCATTTTTGGACCTAGTACTTATTTTTTATGTAGCCAATTATTTTTTTTTGTAGATTTTTGAACATTTTTGAAGGGTAAAGTGTAAAAATTTCACTGCAGAATATGCAGAACATTATCCTGTACCAGATTAACATGGGCCTATTGTGTCCAGTACTTGGTTTTGTTCAAGATTTGTAATCTTGTTGGAACAAATATTTACTATCCGCGGCTAGGTTAGGTTAAGTCTAACAGGAGGACAAATTCTGACAAAACCATTGCTAATATTGCATCTTACAAACTCAAAAAAATAACTTATATTTTAAGCAAAATTTTTTGTAGAAATTTTGAATTTGAAAATTACAAATTTATAATTTTTTATAATTTATATAACATAGGTAATTGTGCTTTCAAAATATCTGAATTAAAGATAAAATAATTTAAAATTGAAGATATATTATTCAAAATTGTTAATTTAACATTGTAGTTAAAACAATGTAATGGAAATGGAAAATTTGTATCAACTGCTTGACTAGACTTTTTAAGAGTACTGCAAAACAGAATCAACATGGAAAGGAGTTAAATTCTTTGGTTAGGAATTTTTAAATACATTAATTTTGAATGTGGTAAATCAATAAAAATATTTTAATTATGTGTAATTTTCAATGTAACTTGTAGATTGTCTTTTGGATTGTAATAACTTATTTTGAATTTCGAGATTTAAAATTTTAAAATTTAAATTTTGTAATAATTAAATTAAAATGTAGGGACTTCAATATAATAATCATAAATTTTAAAATATAGTAATTTTTAATTTTAGTTTCACTATAAAATAGGCTAATTCTAGATTGAGGATAAAATATTCAATCACTGTTTTATCTGCAAAATAAAGATTCTAGGTCAAGGACTGTAAGACCAGAATTGGAGTTTTGTTTCTGATAAAACTATATACAAGATTCACTTCAAATATGGAATAATATTTGATGTGAAATAGTGTAGAGTTCAGTCAAGCAGTTTGGATACACTGGTACAGGTTTTGCAATGCAGTCTGCAGTAAGCAAGCAGCGTTACTCCCAGACCATGTTCAGTGTCCCAATAAGGTTAGGGTCGGTGGTAACATTGTTTGAGCAGCAGAGCCCTGTGAGGCACCTCGCTTAATGCGAGTTGTTGCTACCTTAACGAATTGGCAACCTGTGGCACTTCAATTACTCAAGTATATTACATAACAATTTTTAACTGTAAATATTGAAATTCAAATAAATAATTGGAGTGAAAATGTCAATAATGACAAATATTAACTGGCTTTATAATTATTATAGGTTATTAATTTCAACAAAATTTAAGTCAATATTTGGTTTTTTACAATAGCTTTGATTTAATTATTTAATTTTTTACAATAGCTTTGATTTAAATATTTAGTTTTTTACATTAGCTTTGATTTTAATGTTTGGTTTTCTTTACAATAGTTTTGATTTTAAATATTTGGCAATTTTAAATATATTTAGAAATTTTCATTTAAACAATTTCTAAATATTGTAAGTAAATTCAAGAACTATTCATGGAAGGCTATGCAAGGTTGCCTATTCTTTTCATTAGCTTTGCATTTATACTTTTTTGTACCCCATTTTTTTAGGAACTTTTCAGGATTCTTCGTTCTTCAGCTGCATATTTTAACAAAAGTCGAAACCGAATTATAAGCTTGTTATTTGATAGGCAATTAGAGATTTTTTAATCTTGCTGGAATTGAAATGTCCAGCATTGATTGCATGAATTTTTGGACAGCTGTTTGATTGCTGTTTGATTGCTGTTTGTTTGCATTTGACTCCAGAAATGGAGCCGATTGATTTTAAATGAGACATTTGATTATTTGACGATATTTAATGCCTTTAAAGGTTTGTCTGATTGGTATTCAGATATTTATGTTTACGAAACTACACAGCTAAGGTTGATTACAAGAATTTTTGGACAGCAATTGTGCTATTGATTGCTGTGTGTATTTGACTCCAAGAATGGAGGATAGTGAATTCAAATACGACGTTTAATCTGATACTTCAGCCCTTTAAGGGCTTGACTGTTAGGCATTTAGAGATTTTTCATTAATGGAATTAAACAGCTAGGGCTGAATGCGAAAATGTTAATTTTTGGACCACATTTATTGTTATTAAGTTATAGCCTTGAATGCTGTCCATTTTTAAATTTCATCCTTGCATTCAACTCCTGGAATAAGGGGGTTGATTGTTGATACAATGTTTAATGATTGGACAGCATTTAATACTGTTTTTCGTCTTGAATGCTGTTTTTTTTTAAACCTTGTCTTTGCATTCAGCCTCCAGGATATTATTACTGACAAATTAGAGAATGAATCTGCGTTGAATTTATATTTATGCTGACGAATATTAGAATGATTAGGCAGTTTTAAAATGTCTAAATGACATAACTACTTATTTCTGCTGAGTAGCTGCTCAGTGCCTTCAGCACATCCCATCCCCCAGCAAAAAGTAGAAATAAGTAGAGTATTTGATTTTTTTTTTTAGGTTAGGGAAGATGAGTTTTGGAGACGGGAACCATGTTTGGTGGTGAACGGTCTCGCACTCTTCTTCACTGTACTAATATTTTTTTCTTTCAGCATTATTGTTTACTCGTCGAATTAAGGTTTAATTTTATCAAGAAAATTAGAGTCCAATTGCAAAAATGCAAAAAGATTATTTGACAATATATGTTATAAGTTCGACGTTGAATATTGTCATTACTTATTTTTGCATTTGGCTCATAAAGTATAGTGTAAGAGAATAATGGAGTAGTGTAAATAATGAACAAGTTAGGGTGTAAAAATGAAAATGACGGAACCACTTATTTCTGCTGAGTAGCAACAACGCACCTTCAGTGCATCCCTTTCCCTGTGAAACGTAGAAATAAGAGGTCTAATTTCTATTAGCAACTTTTTTTTTTGTGTTAGGGAAGTAGAGATTTGGAGATGGGAGCCATGTTTGATGGTGAACAGTCTCGCACTCTATTTCATTTTACTAATCAATTTTCTCTTTCAGGAAAACTAATTGTTTGCTTGAATGTTTCAGGTTTTTTCATATTCTTAACGCAAGAAAATTACCAATATCAGTCATCTGATATATTTTATCGCTTCAAGAATGAGAGCGATGGAATGAAAGAAATATTTGATTTTAAATAAATCACGAATTTTAAAAATCTTAGCTTCGTAATTAAAAGAAATGTGGGAACATTATAAATAATAACATGGTGACATAATCACTTATTTCTGCTAAGTAGCAACAAAGCACCTTCAGTGCACCCCCACCCTGCAAAACGTAGAAATAAGAGATGGTTCACTCATGCATTACCGGTAGGAACTTTTTGTGTTAGGGAAGGTAGAGTATTAGAGATGGAAGCCATGTTTGATGGTGAGCAATCTCTACTTGATCTGCTAATCAATTCTACGTTGTGTGGTAATAATTGACTTATGTGAAGAAACCAAACTTTTTAGAACAAGTGAAATAAACTTAAAGATGATCTCTAAAAAATTGTTTGTCTAGATAATGTCTGCGTTGTGGAATATGAAAAATGAATATTCTAAAACACAGAAGTATCTACTATGAACATACTTTTTTTATAAGAGACACCTTGAAGTTTATTTTGCTTGTCCTGAAAAGTTTGGTTTTAGGATTTTAGTCCATTATACTATGCATCATAGACTTTTCTCTTTCAGCAAAACTAATTGTTTGCTTATGTTTCAGGTTTTTTCGTAATCTTAACGCAAGAAAATTACCAGTATCAATCATCTGATATATTTTATCGCTTCAAGAATGAGAGCGATGGAATGAAAGAAATATTTGATTTTAAATAAATCGTCAATTTTAAAAATCTTAACTTCGTAATTAAAAGAAATGTAGTAACATTATAAAGAATAAAATAACATGGTGACAGAATCACTTATTTCTGCTAAGTAGCAACAAAGCACCTTCAGTGCACCCCCACCCTGCGAAACGTAGAAATAAGAGATGGTTCACTTATGTATTACCGGTAGGAAAGTAGAGTATTGGAGATGGAAGCCATGTTTAATGGTGAGCAATCTCTACTTGATCTGCTAATCAATTCTATGTTGTGTGGTAATAATTGACTTGCGTCAAGAAACCAGACTTTTTAGAACAAGTGAAATAAACTTAAAGATGATCTCTAAAAAAGTGTTTGTCTAGATATTCTGCATTTTGGAATATAAAAAAATAAATATTCTAAAACACAGAATATCTAGTTGAACATACTTTTTTATAGATCACCTTGAAGTTTATTTTGCTTGTCCTGAAAAGTTTGGTTTTAGGACTTTAGTCCATTATACTACGCATCATAGAATTTTCTTTTTCAGCAAAACTAATTGTTTGCTTATATGTTTCAGATTTTTTCACGTTTCTAATGGCAGGAATATGAAACTGATTCACTGTTACTCATCTAATCTTATGTTATACTTCAAGTATGAAATAGCGAAGTAAAATAAATATTTAGTTTAAAGTTTTAGTAATGGTGAATTTTAAAAATTTCAGCTTTTGGGTCGTAATATCAAGACTGGAAAGGAATGTAGGAATGTTTTAAAGAATAATGTTGGTAGGGCTTAAAATAACAAGGTGACCACCACTTACGTCTGCCAAGTAGCAACTGAGCGCCTTCAGCGCACCCCTTCCCTGCAAAAAGTAGAGGTAACTGGTGGTAAACTTGTTAATTTAATTTTTTTTGTTAGGCGAGAAAAAAAAAATTTTTTTTAGGAGAGGAGTTCAAGCAGTGTGCCTGGTTAAATTCCTGGTCAGGACAGTTTCCTGGGTGAGGTTTTTCGGGGTTTTTCCTCACCTGTAAGACAAATGTCAGGAAGCTTAGGGCCCAACGGTCCCCGAAATTCATCTGGCCATAATCACCCTTAGGATCTTCATGATCCTTATCTTTATCATTATCATCCTCTTTATCATTATCATCTTTATCATTATCATCATCTTTATCATTATCATCGTCTTTATCATCATCCTCTTTATCATTATCATCCTCTTTATCATTATCTTCCTCTTTATCATTATCATCCTCTTTATCATTATCATCCTCTTTATCATTATCATCCTCTTTATCATTATCATCCTCTTTATCATTATCATCCTCTTTATCATTATCATCCTCTTTATCATTATCTTCTTTATCTTTATCATCCTTCACTGGCATGGAAAGCAACAGGAAGCTACCACACCTATAATTCCCTAGTAAAGCTGCAAAGCATAGCATGGAAATGCTATGATTGCAGTGAAAGACCTGCCCTCAGGCAGAATTACTATGGAATGGTTGGGTCGTAATATCAAGAGTAGGTAAAGAATGTAGGGATATTTTAAAAAAAATAATGTTGGTAGGACATAACAAGGTGACCACCACTTACGTCTGCCAAGTAGCAACACAGCGCCTTCAGCGCATCCCCCCCTGCAAAAAGTAGAAGTAACAGGTGGTAAACTTGTTAATTTAATATTTGTTTGTTAGGAGAGATGAGTTTGGAGACGGGAACTGTATTTTGTGAGCTACTGTTACGAAACTAAACACTTGGTCATGTTCTTCAAACAGGTTGATTCACCACTTTTTCTACTCCTGACAAGATGGTGCCTTCAGCACGCTCCCCACATCCTTGTCGAGAGTAGAAACACTGGCAATTGTAATCGACTTTAGACCACTATTTTTTTTTTCTAATTGTGAATAATGGATAACAGAACAGGTACTACAGAGAGGCAAACCATGCCACTGCTGAGGTGAATGGTCTCTTACTCATTGTTCAACCCGCGCCCCCCTCTTGCTCTGTGCCTCATCGTGGCGAGGGGGTGTAACAAGCAATGCCACAATTCTCATTTAGGTTTTATAGATTTTCTACATTAAATAAGATTTAAGACTTCACTATCTTAATTGTTGAAGCGGTCAATTTACTATGATTAAGTATTTGAATAAAACGGTCTTGATTCATCCGAGGATTGGTTTGAGACTTGAAAGCAAATGTAAATTTTTTGCCCAGTAGGTTGCTGGCCCAGAGGGGTACTATTGTGAGGTTCCCACTAGTGTAGCATTTCCTCTACATTAAGGTGATGTGGTTATACCGCCAGTACTCAGTCCCCAGAGCCTCATTTGTAATAGCAGGTTGCACCACGAGCAGGTTGAGGATGAGGTTAGGATAGGAGAGGTGATGAAATACATGTCACTATCCCTTGCAAATGAATAAATAACAGCAAATGACATGTGATTTATGCGCCGTACAGCCGGCTATGTAAAGTGGGACCATAGAAGAATTGAGGAAATTATGGAAGAGTTGGATGTAGAACCCATTCTTCACTATATACAAAACTACCAGAACTACTGGAAAGTGCATCTTCAACGAATGTTGTCTCATAGAATTCTAAAAGCCATACTTCGCTACTGCCCCCAAGGCAAAAGATCGCTGGGACGTCCAAAAAAGCGCTGGATGGAAAATTCCTCTTTGAGACTGTAACATGGAATGGTACATAAAACAAGGAGAGATAGAATAAGAAATGACAGTCAGGGAGACATTGAGTGTAGAAAAATAGACGTGGAAAAAAGATTAAAATGGTTGGGACACTTAAAAATAATGGAAAAGGACTACTACAAGACCATTAAATCTCAAGATACAAGGAAAACCATCATGAGGTAGACCACAAGAAGGATGGATTAACCAAATGAAAAGTCTAAGAGAGGTTATGACTGGGAGGAACTAAAAAGAAACAAAGCATGGGAAGATAGAGATGATTGGAGGCATATTTGGGATTGATACTCTGAAAGGACACGATAAGAGGATCTGTATTTTCATTTTAGTTGGTTTTGTTAATCTATTCTGGCCATAAAATTTAATAATCTTGAAATGAGTTGTAAATTCTTCTTTCATACACTCTGTTCACAGCACAGAACTGCAGTTTCAAGGACAGTTGTTCCTATCTTCAGACATATTTCTGACGCTGAATTTTTTTCCATTTGCATAGTCTACATTTTAATTGTATTATTTTGATAGCTTTGGACTGTGAGCAATGTATAAGACATAAAGATTTAATTTGGCACAACAAACATTCAATAGAAAAAATCCGCATGTACAAAATGATAGTTGGACCAGTTATCGTACATGGAGCAGAAACTAGGGCTGATACAACAAAGACTAACCAAATAATAAGCACATGTGAAATGAGGATCTTAAGAACTATTCAGGGAAATATTATTTGATAAAATACACAACACAGAAATTAAGGACGAATGTCATATTCAAGACATAACCAGATTTATTACAGACAGACAAAAATGTTGGAAAGATCATATAGAAAGAATGGAAGACAACAGACTAGCAAGAAGAGGTAAAGAAGATAGACCAATAGATGGGAGAACAAGAGGAAGACCAGCCAAGAGATGGATAGACAGTGAATGCACATCCAATCTGTCTTTCTCTGAGGAGTGATTTGGGAAATAAATAGGATGAAAATCCTACAAATTATGATTAAGAAGAATTAGATAGCCTCATAAAGATAATTTATATGAAATTGTTCAGTTTGCTGGTTTTCCTCTGTATGATTATCTTAAACTAACATTTTGTGGCTTAAATCAGTTTTCAAGGAGGATGATATTTTTTAAAATAAGTAGCAAAACTTTACCAGAGATTAAAAGTTCAATTGCCAGAAACCCAAATTTGAGTGAATATACATGCTACAGTTTTTAAATTGTAAGAAATTTATTTTATAGATGGATATTTTTTTTTGGTCTTCATTAGTTACATCCTTCTGGGAAATTCTCGTATAAGACTTGAAAGCATAATAATAGTCCCTTCGATTGGTTGCTGGCCAAAGGAAGGCAAGACCAGTGATGGGGCTGCCATCTTATAGCCTCTGGTCAGGCTTTTCTGGAGAAGAAAAGAAAATAAAGGAAAGAAGTGGAAGAAAGGAAAGACTCCCTAGCCCTCGGATGCCCTAATAGCGTCGGGGTAAAAAAAACAAGAGTTAACCAAGAGAGGTTAGATAGTAAAGTTAAGAGTGCAAAACACAAGTAAGTGGAAGAAATGTTTTGCTCAGCTTGGGCACCTTGTGGTCGCCATCCACATATCCCCTAGATGATTAACAAAACTAAAATTATGGCATTTCATGGGAAGGACCCCATACAAAGTAAAATCTGTCTCCAGAATAAAATTTTAGAGAGATCTAATCAATTTAAATATCTTGGATATTATCTCTCTATCTGAGATGAAAAGGATATCCCTGAAAAAGTTACTAGTTATAATAAAAGTTTAGGAATTATTAATCAAGTTATGAAACCATCCCTTGTACAAAAAGCACCAGATTACGTTTATATAACACTTTGGCTAGACCAGTGTTGACCTATGGTAGTGAAGCATGGACACTAAGAAAACAACATGAAAGCAGAATAATGGCTTGTGAAATGAGATTCATGCGCAGAACAGCGGGTTACACCAGATGGGATCGGAAAAGGAACAACAATATCTTAAAAGAATTGAAGACTACACCAATTTTGGAATATATTAAACAGTACCAACTAAATTGGAAACACCATGTTGAAAGAAAGAGTTCAAATCGGATCCCCAAAGCTGTTTATAATTATATACCAAGAGGACGAAGATCACTGGGCCGTCCTATGAAACGCTGGAGGGAAAATTTTCTATAGGATCGTAACAGGCCTTGGCCTAATACTTGGAAGGAAGAAGATTTTTTTTGGAATTTGATTAGAGAATAGTAAAGTTATTCCTTTAAAATTTTTTTAAAATATAAGTAAATTGTCATTTTTTACATCTTACCTCATATTCCACGTTTTCTTTAAACATGGGAACTAGTTTTCAAGAGAAAAATCTCATTTTCAACCGACATTGACTACCGGCTTATTGGTTGAAAATGAGCGATTTTTCTCTTGAAAACTAGTTCCCATGTTTAAAGAAAACATGAAATATGAGGTAAGATGTAAAGACTTCTTATTTATGAATTAAAAACTTCATAAATGGATATCATTGAAGGTACAGGCAAAAGAGAACATAAAACGTAGAATTGAATTGAGTAGCAAAATAATATCATTAAATTCCATATGGTGGGATAAGCATATTTGGAAAGACAAAAAATATATTGGTAAAACATTGGTGGAATCTGTTGCAATGTATGGAAGTGAGGTATGGACAATCAATAAGTACTACAAGAATAGACTAATAGCTCTAGAAATGGATTATTTACGCAGAAGTGCCAGAAAGTCTAAATTAGAACATGTCACAAATAAGGAAATTAGAAAAATAATGGAAGCAGAAGAAAGCATAATTGAAAGAATTGAGGAGAAGTAATTAAAGTGGTTAGGACATGTTTTAAGAATGGAAGATGAGCGATGGCCAAAGCAACTATATCAATGGCATCCGACCAGAAGGAGGAAGAGAGGGAGACCGAAGTTAACATGGAAGGAAAACATGACGACAGTAATGCAAGCTAGAGGGCTAAGCATCGAAGATGTTCAAGACCGTAGGCTTTGGAGGTTTGGCACGGGAAGACGGCAGCAGCTGTAAAAACCCGAAGATAGATAGAAGAACTTCATAATGTTATTTCCCATATTTAACTATGAATAATAATTATATTATTTTGGTCTGGACATCTTACCTCAATATTAATGTTGATTTGTTCTTGGACATGTTTCAAAACAATTCTGTTTTATTGTCAGCTTTCCCAGACTAGTTTTATTTATGTTGCATTATGTTGCACCACCTGGATGTCGATGTCAGCTCCATCCTGTGGTTGGCCAAAGAACCTCCAAACAAGGTCACCCTCGATCGGAATATCAAAATTCATAACTCTGTTTCTGTTCTTCTGAATATAAATTTTTTCCCAAATAGTCAGCTCTTTTGTATTTTCTACTGTTTTAATAATTTAGTGTCTGAATTTATATTATGTTTTTCAGACCAAACATGAGCAGCAACTGCAGATTTTTCAATTTCTCCGTTTTTAATATTTCTTATGTGTTCTTTGGTTCTAATTTTTAGGTTTCTTTTTGTTTTCCCTATATATATCTTTTCACAACCCATGCATTCAATTTGATATATTCCTGACTTTTTATTTTTATCAGTTTTTTCATTTTTGTTGGTTTAAATAAACTAATAAAAACCAACAAAAATGAAAAAAACTGATAAAAATAAAAAGTCAGGAATATATCAAATTGAATGCATGGGTTGTGAAAAGATATATATAGGGAAAACAAAAAGAAACCTAAAAATTAGAACCAAAGAACACATAAGAAATATTAAAAACGGAGAAATTGAAAAATCTGCAGTTGCTGCTCATGTTTGGTCTGAAAAACATAATATAAATTCAGACACTAAATTATTAAAACAGTTAGAAAATACAAAAGAGCTGACTATTTGGGAAAAAATTTATATTCAGAAGAACAGAAACAGAGTTATGAATTTTGATATTCCGATCGAGGGTGACCTTGTTTGGAGGTTCTTTGGCCAACCACAGGATGGAGCTGACATCGACATCCAGGTTGTGCAACATAATGCAACATAAATAAAACCAGTCTGGGAAAGCTGACGATAAAACAGAATTGTTTTGAAACATGTCCAAGAACAAATCAACATTAATATTGAGGTAAGATGTCCAGACCAAAAATAATATAATTAAAATAACCTCAAAATATAACTTCCTAAAATTAAATATTATGAATAATAAAGCTACCTTTTTTGTCTTCCTCAATTAGAATTGATTTTTATTCAAAGAAACTTTGATAGTTATTAAATGCATGAGGACCTTTCAAAACACATTTCATCTTTACATATTTAGCCCACAAAGGAACGTGTCCAGTTTTAATACCATACATACTCGGTGATTGCTCTTGTTGGGTAGTAGATGACAGTACAGCTATTCTCACTTCACCTTAAGTCGTAACTGAATTTCACTACTGGTAATAACATAAACTATCGTATAGCAACTCGGATAATCAAGAACCTCTCTATATATGTGTTTAACTTCAGCAGTCAATAGTTCAATAGATCTCTGTATCTTCTGGTGAACAGATGATAGAATAAACATTATTGAATTGTGGCATTGTTTGGCTAAACAGAGCATTTTGTTTTCAGTGACTATCATAACCATGGATGGTAAATTGTTCTAAGGTAAGATTGAAATGAAGGGCTCTAACCCTGTGTGATTTTTATCTGTGGAATTATGTAAAAGTTATGTTTTTATCCCCCCAATATCCAACACTCTGGAAAATCTGCGACATCAAATTGTTGAAGCTGTGATTTCAATAACTAGAGACCAGCTGATTCGTGTGTGGCAAGAATTGAGCCATCGCTTTGATATTTGTCGTAGCCAAATGCCTCGTCTAATTAGTGATGTGTATGAATGGATTGAGATTCCCTCTGTCCCTATCTACTATTTAACGAACCAGCGAGCCAATTGTTATTGAAAGAATTTAAACAAATAAATTTATCAATTGAATTTCTAAATTAAGAGAGTTATTACTAGGTTCATATTGAATGCATAAAATAGTGAAATTTGATCTTTCCTCTTTCTAGGAACGTTGGAATTGTTTATATTTTTTTGTAGTTTCGAAGAAATAATTGTTTGAAATCTGTTCCTTCTTTCTGAATAGCCCTGTACCTTGTTCTAGCTGTGGTTTAGGAGCCCACATCAAGCAGTTGTGAGAGATGTATAGAGTTTATCATTAGTAATGCCATGAGAGATTTCCATTTTATCTAGAGAATTTGGAAATCAAGAGTGACATTTGTTAGGGCTATTTAATGAATAAAATTAAGCTGTTTACTCACAAATCATTGTTTAACTATAGTTATTTTAAAATATTTATATATTTAATGTAAACGGCGTTGTTTGAAAACAAATTAGAAATGTGAGGTTATGTTCATTCACTGCTGCTTGATCATATTATTTATTGCCAAATAAGATTGCAATATTGTAAGAGTGCACCCAAGTGGAGAAATAATTAAACATATCAAACTATATATCATAATCAACATTACGGGTTATTTATTTTTTTAGTAAACAACTCGGTAAAATCAAGGAATCTTTTCATTATTTGCTATATTCAATGTATTTGTTGGAGAAAAATAATGCTTTGGCTTGTTCAGAACATTAAAAACGAGGAGCTTTCTTTATCACAAAAGCAGGAGCTGATAAAGAGAAATCGATAAAGAGCGAGGCAAAACACGACTGATTGGTTGTAAATAAAAAATCATTGAAATGTGATTGGTCATTGACTTCCATTTGGGGCATGAGTTAAATAGTCGTTCTAATTCATTTTCTTCACATGATCGTAACTGAATCCAACGACAGGTTTGTTGAAAGGTTGTCCCCAATCAGTACTTTGGTTCCAGTAAGTAAAATAAGTTACAATAACAAGTAACATAGAGGTTTACGTAACATATAAGGTGAATCTGGTCATCTTACGAAATAACACTGAGGTTTCTCTTATATTTGAGTTGAATATTTTGACTCACCTCATATTTCTTGATTTGTATTCAGACTGGTTTTGTTGCTTCTGAGCAACAGTCAATATTTCCAACTGTTGTTTTGCAGTTGTCCATCCTGTAAGTTGATTTCTGTTCCTTCTGCTGGCTGACCAATGAACTTCCAAATCAATTTTTTTTTTCTTTTCCTCCAGGATATTCAAAATTCATGGTTTTATTTTTATTTTCATATTCTTATTTATTCTTTTTTTATTGATAATTAGAAAACCATGTATTTTGAAAATCCTGGAGGAAAAAAAAATATTTGGAAGTTTTGTTCAGCCAGCAGAGGGAGCAGAAATCAACTTGCAGGATGGAAAAATTAAAAAGAAAACAGTTCGAAGCATCAACAATGTCGCACAGAAGCGATGAAACTTAGGGCTGCATAAAAATAAAGAAATAAGAGGTGAATCAAAATGTCCAACTCAAATATAACTAATGAATCTAGTTGTGTTACCTCATAAATATTTGTTTCATTTGACGTGTCTTGATATGCTGTCCATATTTATCAGCTTGTAACACTGTTGAACTTTGTCGACTCCCACTCCATCTTTTGGTTTTCTGAAGAACTTGTAAATCAAATCTTTTCCTCCAGGAATTTCAAAATTTCTAATCCTATTTTTGTTCTTGTGGATGTAGATATTTTCCCAAATGGTGAGTTCTTTATTATTTTCTAAGTGTTTTAATAATTTAGTGTTTACATAGATTTTTCTCATGACCAGACATGAGCTACCACTGCAGATTTTTCTATTACTTTTTTTACATTTAAAAGTTTTCTTTTGACTATTAGAACCGATACATTATAAATGTAAAAAATGGGGAAATAGAAATATCTGCAGTAACTGTCCTCGTTATGTCAGAAAAACATGAAATTGATGTGAACGTTGCATTATTAAAGCAGCAAATACAAAGACCTCACTGTTTGGGAGAAGATCTACATCCAGAAGAATAAAATTATGAATTTTGAAATTCCTGGGGAAAGATTTAAGTTCTTTCATCAACCAATAGATGGAGTGAGCCCAAGAGCAGGTCTTTCACTGCAAAATCAGCATTCTCCACTCTTTCCTTTTTGTATCTGCATAGAAACCATTTATTTTAATATTGTCTATCATCTCACATCTTTTTCTGCTTTCTTTCCGTTGACCATTCCTTCTAGGGCATCTATCAGCAGGCAGTTTCTGCTTAGCCAGTGGCCAATCCAATGTATTTTCCTCTTCTTTGAGTTCCAGCATTGTTCTTCGTTCACCCACTCTGTCTAGCACATCTTTATATTTTATTTTGTCTGTCCATTTTATACGTTCCATCCTCCTCCATATCCACATCTCAAAAGCTTTGTCACTTTTTCTCATTCCGTCGTAATGTTAAAGTCTCTGCACTGTACAATGCTACACTCCACACAAGCACTCCACTAGTCTCTTCTGTAATTCTTTTGCCAAAAGATCCACAGAAAATGCTTCTCTTCTTGATATGGACAGCATATTAAAACACATAAACTGAAACACAAATATTTGAGTCAAGATGCACCAGATTCATCTTGCTTATTCTGTAAATCTTATTGTTTTTAATGTTTTAGGCGCTGAGTGCAAACTAAAACAGCTCAGATGCTTCTATCCATCAGCTTGATGCTACACTTACACCACCTGCTGAGAATGCCAGAAGTGACAATTGATTACCGTGTCTTATACGAGAATTTCCCGGAAGGGTCAAAACGCTGGAGGGAAAATTTTCTATAGGATCGTAACAGGCCTTGGCCTAATACTTGGAAGGAAGAAGAAGAAGAGATAATTCTGAAGTGAAGATACATCACACTAATAATACTTTATTAACTATTAATTTTTTCATTATTTAATGAAAATAGTTTTAAGATTTGTCAGTATATTTACCTAATGTCTTATATATAAGCGATAGATTAATCCATTAGTTTATTACTTTGTTTGTATATATTTTTTTATGTATAGTAGATTCGAGCTGTTATTCCTTTGTGTATACATTCTTTCATTGGTTTAATTTTAATTGTATTTAATTTTATTGTATTATTAGACAGTGTTTTTACTGTTCAGTTTTACAGATAATTAGTTATTTAGTACTATTATTGTAATTTTTTGTATTAATATGTAACGTATAAAATAAGTTAAAATACCTTCTTAGGTAAAATCCGTCGTCCTCAACTTTTAAAATATATAATCTTTATGCCTGTAGGCCTTTCAGGACATCTGTCCCATCTTCAGCAGTTCATTCTTTGCTACAGCATCCAATATGATATTTGATGTTGCTGGTCCTAATGTGGCTTTGTCGTGACTAAAGCTTCTTCCTAATGATATCGTATAGTAAACAACCCACTGTACGATATCGTCAGGAAGAAGCTTTAGTCACGACAAAGACACATTAGGACCAGCAACATCAAGCATCATATTGGATGCTGTAGCAAAGAATGAACTGCTGAAGATGGGACAGATGTCCTGAAAAGCTGACAGGCATAAAGATTAAATTTTTTAAAAGTTAAGGACGATGGATTTTACCCAAGAAGGTATTTTAACTTATTTTATTTTGACTCTCCACCTCAACGGTTTTAACAATGAATTTTATTAGTATGTAACATATGTTTGTCCTGGCGAGTGGAAGAGACGACCACATGGTTTTAACTCCACCTGGCTAAATAAATCTATTCTAAAATTCATCTGAGAACATTTTTTGACAACTCACCTCATAAATTTAATGTTTTTCACGATACTGCAGTTTGACGATATCACGTCCATCTTCAGCCATAACTCTGACTGATGAAATTCTTCGGCCATCAACTCTTCTATTGCCACCATCTTCAGCACTGTCATCTATGGCTGAACTTATGAACTTTGAAATCAAATTTTGTTTGTTAGGAAATTCAGAAAAGTAAAATCTTGATCAATGAATTTTGATATTCAGAAAAATAAATTAGATCAATGAATATTGATATTCCCAATGAACAAAATTTGATTTCGAAGTTAATAAATTCAACCATGTATGGCAGCACTGAAGATAACATAGAAGAGTTGAGGGCTGAAGAACTTCATCAATCGGAGTTGTGGCTGAAGATGGATGTGATATCATCTGAAGCTGCAATATCGTGAAAAACATCAAATTTATGAGATCAGTTGCCAAAAAAAATGTTTTATAATGAATTTTTATGAATATGTTAATATTATTCGTTTTTAAACATCTTAATGATGGATGAATTTTATTTGAAAAGAAAAATATATGCCTAGACTGGGGTTTTAACCCAGGACCTTTGACTTTCTATGCCAGTGATCTTCCATCTGAGCCATCTAGGCCTCCAATCTAAATGTATATTTTTCCTAACCCCAAATGCTACGAGCCGTTGCATTTGGGGTTAGGGAATTAACTATGTGTAAGAGAAAATGCGCATTTAGATTGGAGGCCTAGGAGGGTCAGATGGAAGATCATTAAAATAGAAAGTCAAAGGTCCTGGGTTCAAACCCCAGTCTAGGCATATATTTTTCTTACTTAAATAAAAATAAAATGTAGTTTTATTTAACTTTCATATTTAGTATATAATTCAGTGACAGCTGTTTCAGTACACTGTACATTCTTCAGACATGTTAACAAATTATTAATTTAACATGTCTGAAGAAGGTAATTATTAATTTGTTAACATATCTGAAGAAGGTACAGTGTACCGAAACAACTGTCAGTGAATTATATAATAAATATGAAAATCAAATAAAACTTAAGTTTTATTTTTATTTAATTAATAAATATGGATTTTCATCAAGTAAACACCAACTCAATTGATTATATATTTTTCTTTTCAAATATAATTTAATGAATATACCTTATAATGTTTACTTTCCAAAATTAATTTTATATAAGCATATTACTTTTCAGTTATTACAAATTATTTGGTTTGATAATAATTTTATCAATATTAACAATTTGTATTAATAAATTCTAATAGGAAGTAACATTGTGAGTCAGTTGCATCTTACCTCATAAAAACTTGAGTTATTTTGGTCATGTTTCAATGCACCTGCACATAATTAGCTTGTCCAGACAGTTGAATTTATATACTGACTTAGGCTTCCATGGCTGGAGTTATTATGATCTTGTAGAAGATTTCCAGGCTGCTGGCCATAGTCTTGAGGCTTGTAGTTCCCGACATTTTGCCAGAGACTGCGTCCGGCATCCTCAAGGGTTGTCTTGAGACTGGCACATCACGGATAAATGTATAAATAGGGCAGGTAGTCAATAAAATTGCCAGTCTAGAGACAACCCTTGAGGATACCGGATGCAGTCTCTGGCGAAATGTTGGGGAACTACAAGCCTCAAGACCATGGCCAACAGCCCGGAAATCAACAAGAAGATCATCATAGTTGAATTTATGGTTGTCGGCCTTGGATGTCTACTCCCACTCCTTTTTTTGGCAGACTGAGGAACTTCCAAATCAAATTCAAATCATGAATCTTGAAAATCCCAGGAAAAAGGATTTGATTTGGAAGTTCTTTGGTCTGCCAAAAGATGGAGTGGGAGTTGACATCCAGGGCCGACAACATAAAATTAAAGTCTAGGCAATCATAATGAAGATATGCAGACATTAAATTATTTTGAGTCTCTTAGGCTGTATCTTACCTTAATATTAATGTTGATTAGATCTTGAACATGTTTTGATTAGCTTCTAATCATCTTAAAGAACAAATCAATGTTAATATTGAGTTAAGATATAACAGTTATGTAGGTAGGAAATAACACTATGAGGTTTATTTTAATTTTGTTTAGTTGTTTCTTGACTCACCTCATACTTCTTAACTCCCTTGCATATCTAGATTTCTTCACTGTATTTGTGACATTCTCAATGCTGTTCATGTTCATAACTGATGTCCAATGGTCTCTGGTCTCCTCTGCAGGAGAGGAGACCATTGGACGTCAGTTGTGAATGTGAACAGCATTGAGAATGTCACAAATACAGTGACAAAATCTAGATATGCCATGGAGTTAAGAAGTATGAGGCGAGTCAAGAAACTAAACAAAATTAAGATATAACAGACTCAAAATAATTTAATTAAGGGAATTTAAATATATATATATTTTTTTTCTTCGATGCCACCTGTTTGTCATTTGACATTTCAGATATTCTCTCCTGGCATTGGCGTATTGTAACCCACTTATGAGGTTGGTTTATTTATGTATTTAGTGCGTAATCCATTTCCACATAAGTTAAAGATCTTGTGTTGGGGGGGGGTGACACACACAACACTGACATCCTTTTTTTTCATTTTTGTTTTGGGACAATGTAATACCATTGGGTCTAAGTTTTATATATATATATATATATATATATATATATATATATAAAATAGAGAATATGTATAAGAAAAATAACTAGTCAATTGAGTTGTTTACTTGATGAAAATTCATATTTATTAATTAAATAGAAATAAAACTTGGTTTTATTTGATTTTCATATTTATTATTTAATTTAGTGACAGCTGTTTCGGTACACTGTACCTTCTTCAGACATGTTAACAAATTTAACATGTCTGAAGAAGGTACAGTGTACCGAAGCAGCTGTCACTGAATTATGTAATAAATATGAAAATCAAATAAAACTACATTCTATTTTTATTTAATTAAGAAATGTAACTGTTTGTTCTGGATTTGCCTGGTAGCATAAGTGGTAGCACACTGAGATCATTTCAGAGGTCCGGGTTCAAATCCCATCCAGGCATTTATTTTTGTTATCTTGTCATATTAAGCTTACATTGCTCAATGTCAAAAAGGTTTAATTATAACATCAAAAAAGCATCACTGCTATGAAGTAAAAATATTCTTCAATTTGGTTACTTGTTATAGTAGCTACTAGGTGGCAGTGGAGACAGAGTTCCACTACATCTGGTAATAATAGAGAATATGTATAAGAAAAATAAATGTTTGTTCTGGATTTGCATAAGTGGTAGTGCACTGAGATATCAACTCAGAGGTCCGGGTTCAAATCCTGTCCAGGCATTTATTTTTCTTATCTTGTCATATATTGGTTGGTATCTAATGTTGAGCACTTGATAATGAAATCATTCGCTCTCTTGCACTCCAATATTTAGCAGAAAGGCTGGTCTCTTCTACAAAAGCTGGACAACGGAGGAGATGGTTTCTTTCTATATTTTCATTTAAATTGCAAAAAGGGCATTTAGGTATATATACACACAGATGACACATGATCTAAAAAATATTAAGTACGTGAAATCTTGCATTTCAAATTTTATTATGTTTTTGTCTACTGTTCTTTTGGGCTTATTTAAAATGCTTGTAAATACTTATGAATGATCAAATAAATAAATTACTTAATGCAATGACTAATTCATGAATGAATGAGTCATTTTTTACATGTTACTTCATGGTTTGTTTTCTTAAACATGGGAACTTCAATTTGTAAGAGGAAATATTCCTCCCATTTTTAACCAACATTATGACTACTGGATTTTCATTGAATCTCCATCTATAACGTTGCCATCTGGTGATGATTTGATGAACTTGGAGATCAGGTCCCATTCATCACAAATTTTGAAATTCATGGACTTAAATTTGTTCTTCTGAATATATATATCTTCTCCCAAACTCTCAATTCTGATGTTTCTTCCAAATGTTTTTGAAGTTTGGCCTCATTTTCAATTTGACGACTCTCCTAAAAACTGTGCTGCAATAGCTGATTTTTTAATTTTACCATTTTTAGAACACTTTTCTAAAGTGTTCGGGGCACGCCATAGCATAGTGGTTAAGGCACTGAGCTACAAGCTGGAGGGTCGAGGGTTCAAGTCCCATTGGGGTGAGGATTTTTAAACTGACCCAAACCCTCTGGCCCTGGGGCTGACTCAGCCTCTAACGGAAATGGGTACCAGACGCTTGTTCTGGGGGTAAAGGCGGCCGTCACGCAGGGCTGACAACCCGGCTGACATAAAGTGCCGATTGTCTAGAAAAAGTGGGAGCCTTAACCTCCTACTACTCAAAGGGCCCCCTGAGGCCTGTTGTGGGATCACTTTACTTTTTTTTCTAAAGTGTTAATTTGTACAAGTGTCCAAATTCCTTTGTTTTTCTTATGTATACTTTATTGCAGTCTCTACAACTAATTTGATAAATTCCAGATTTTTACTATCTAGGGTGTTCAATTTCTTATTGGTTATTAATAATTATCAAAAGTAAATTTATCGGTGCTAATGTGATATTGAATTTCTTCAAATTTTTTCAGATTTATGTTTAAGAAAACAAACTATGAGGTAAGATATAAAAAATGATTCATTCATGAATTAAGAACCCCCTAATGTTGTTTCCCATTTATACTAATACTATCATACCTAGTTAAAAGCTCTCCATACAACCCTATCCTGAGTTAGTTTTCCAATTATCCCCTTACAGTTTACCTCCTCAGATCATGCTTTAATGTTACATATCACATATGATTACATTTTGCCATTTTTCAGGCAGACATTTTTTTCTTTGCTGTAACCATTATCTAGTGATCTGAACTTTATAGAAAAAATCAGAGGTTTAATTTAAATTTCTAATTTAATTTTTGAATACGTGGTAGGTCTATGTGATAGTATCTTGACAAAAAAATCATAGCATGACATAATTGCTGTAAGACATCGGATAATGGTAAAGAGAAACATTTTTGCCTGAACTGTGAATTGAACCCCGAACCTTCAGCATTCCATGCTAAAGCTCTGACCACTGAGCTAATTTAGGCTTCATTCACAACCAAGCATAAATCCTCCCTTTACCTTACTCTCTTGGTCCCACATTCAATGCAATGAATCATTGACAAATACACAATGAATGGCTTCATGGTTACACATAAATATACATTATATAATGGAAATGGACAGCTAATGACAAATGAGGGAAATTTTGAGGAAATGGCTGAATTCAAATACCTAGGAACAATAATCACAAATAGGAATGAGATGCACAAGGAAATTAAACATAGGCTCAATTCTGCAAATGCGTGTTATTATGCATAGCAGAGACTCTTGACGTCCCAACTCCTTTCAAAAAACGTTAAACTGAAAATATATAAAACTATTATTCTACCAGTCATATTATATGGGTGCGAAACATGGACTCTTACTTTAAGGGAGGAAAGGAGATTAAGAGTATTTGAGAAAAAAGTTCTTAGGAAAAATTTTGGACCAAAGAGATATGGACAGGTGAATGGAGAAGACTGCATGAAAGTGAATTACATGGTCTTTATAGGAAGCCAGATATGAGAACAGTTAAGTCTCGTAGACTGCGATGTGCAAGACATGTGGCACGAATGGGGAATGAAAGACGTGAATGGAAGCTTCTTGTAGGAAAACCAGAGGGAAAACGCCCAGTTGGTAGACCAAGAAATAGGTGAGAGAATAACATTAACTATGATTTGAGAGAAGTAGATTATACAGGGGATGATTGGAAAGCATTAGCTCAGGATAGGGATGTATGGAGAGCTTATGTCCGCGAGGCCATGAAGCTACGGGTTCGATAGTGCCAGTGAGTAAATAATAAATAATGATCAAGTTGCAGTGAATAAACATAACCACACATTTCTGATTTGTTTTCAAACATCGCCGTTTATATTAAATATATAAATATTTAAAATACAAGTAACTATATTTAAATAATGATTTGTGAGTAAACAGCTTAATTTTATTCGTTAGTAAGTCCTAACAAATGCAACTCTTGATTTCCAAATCCTCTAGAAAAATACATCTCGACAAGATTGTACTTAAACTTTTTTTGTGTTGAATACAAGGTGTATGTTCTTAAAATAAATACACTTATATTACTTCCACCCTGTATTATATTTCTCAGTGAAATTAACTCCAAATTCATATGAAATCATGGAAATTACATTCTGACTCAAGACAAAATATGTTACACTTCTGGCAAATTTTAGGTAAGTGGAAAAAAATCATCCAATTATACAGTGTATTAAAAGCCTACAACTGGATTAGCAGAGATGCAATTTATCAGTAGAGCTAAGATTTTTACGTAATAAAAGATAAGATTGCAATACAGTTAGTATATATTGTTCAACTGTTTGTATGTGAAACCAAAACAAAAGACAGAAGTCTTCTCATCATACTATTCAACTGTTTGTACTTGAAATCAAAACAAAAGACAGTCGTAAGTCTAACTTCTCATTATACTATGTTGTAATTTTAACTTATAGTACACTGAACAACAAAAAAAAGTAAACTTTCTTTTTGTCTCAGAAAGAAAAACATGCGATTCTGATAGTATTTTTTCTCCTGAATTCAAATATGATATCGGTTTTTCTCCATCACGCAAGGTTTCCGAGAGACAGGTTTTTATAATTTCAAACACTTTAATATTTTCTATATTCGTAACTACACAGTATTCGGATATTCGGGCTCGCCTAGAAAGTAAGAAATGACGATTTTCTGCTATATTTCGCCTGTGGAGCATCCCTCTTGTTGGTCCGACAATAATCGGCCAGCATATTAGGATTCTATTTGATTTGATATCTCTTTTCCATAGTTAAATCTCCAGATAAGTGTTCCCCGTTTTATTTTACAATGGGCAAATGGACGAAAAAACATTTATTAAAATAATAATTATTTAAATCCATTAATTGAAATTGAAATAAAAGAAAAACTGTGGGTGATGGAGAAATTCCGAATACATATTTGAATACACGATAAAAAACTGCAATAAGTACAACTATTGGTACTCATGAGACAAAGATCATGTTGGCCAGTGTAATTGCTCTATTTATCATACTTTTTTTGGAAAAACTGTAGCCTTCAAAAATTCGCCGACACACCATCCAGAATGTACTTCTTGAAGTTTTCAAAATTACTAAAATTTTGTAATTTTTGGGGAAAAAAATCCGAGACTATAGCAACTCAATTTTCAAATTTTTGACTTAGATCGGATCTTTTGCATTACAAATCGTGGACACACCCTCTAGATTGTGTTTTTGCAGATTTAAAAAAATTATAAAATTTTGTAATTTTTGAGTAAAAGTCTGAGAATATAGCATTCGAAAAACTAGATTTTCAAATGTTCGACTTAGACCTGATTTTTGCATTATAAATCGTGGACTCACCATCTAGATTGTATTTGTGCAGTTTTCAAAATTTCTAAAATTGTCATTTTTGGGAAAAAATCCAAGAGTAAAAAAGTCGATTTTCAAATTTTCGAATCAGACCGGATTTTTTGCATCATGGATCGCGGACACACCCTCTAGATTGTATTTTTGTTGTTTTCAAAATTTCTGAAGTTTTGTCATTTTTGGGAAGAAAATTCTAGGCTATAGCCTCGGAAAAAATGAATTTTCAAATTTTCGAGTTACACCGGATTATTTGCATTATAAATCGCCTACAAACCCTCCAGAATTTAATTTTGCCGTTTTCAAAATTTCTAAATTTTGTCATTCTTGGAAAAAAAAAAAAAAATCTAGGACTATATCCTTGGAAAAACTCGATTTTCGAATTTTCGACTTAGACCGGATTTTTTGCATTATAGATCGCGGACAGAATCTCTAGTTTGTGTTTTTGCAGGTTTCAAAATTTCTAACATTGTCATTTTTGGGAAAAAATCCGAGACTATAGCCATGGAAAAACTCTATTTACAATATTTCGACTTAGACCGGATTTTTTGCATTATAAATCGCGGTCATCCCCTTTAGGTTGTATTTCTGTAGTTTTAAAAATTTCTAAAATTTTTCACCGTTGGAAAAAACATCCATATAGCCTGGGGAAAGCTCGTTTTCCAAATTTTCGACTATGGCCGGTTTTTTTTGCATCATAGATCGCAGTCACATCCTCTAGGATTTTAGGATACTTGAAAATTTCTGTAATTTCGTGATTTTTGGAAAAAAAAAAAATATATATATCCTAGACTATACACTAGCAAAAACTCGATTTTCAAATTTTCGAATTAGTTCGGAATTTTGCTCTATAAATCGCGGACACACCCACAGATTGTATTTTTGCAGTTTTCTAAGTTTCTAAAATTTCGTCATTTATGGGGAAAACATCCTATACCATAGCCTTGGAAAAACTCGATTTTGTAATTTTCGACTTAGATCGGAGTTTATGCATTATAAATCGCGGACACACCCTCTATATTGTATTTATTCAGTTTTCAAAAGTTCTAAAATTTTGTCATTTTTGGGAAAAAGTCCAAGACTATAACTTTGGGAATACTCGATTTTCAAATTTTCGACTTTTACAGGAATTGTTGCATTATATAATCGCGGACACACCCTCTACATTGTGTTTTTGCAGATTTCAAAATTTCTAAAATTTTGTCATTTCTGAGAAACGATCCAAGACTGTAGCTTAGGAAAAACTCGATTTCTAATTTTTGACTTAGACCGGATTTTTGCATTGTATTTTTGCTGTATTGAAAATTTCCAATATTTTGCCATTTTTGGTACATATAAATATGGAAGGTTCACCCGATTGGGTATTATTCTTTGCTATATTCTGAGATTGATTTTGTTCTTTCACGGCACTCGGTGATATGATATTGGTTACATCTCTGTCCGTACAATTCACACACACATTGGTCATTCGGGGTGTGGAATGTCTTGTTCTTGCATAATTTGTGGTGGAAGCCGTGAATGGCTAGTCTTGTAATGGTGTGTCTCTGCTCCTGATTCTCTTTGGTCCAGTTGCGATCGATCATTGCAGTCGTCCCACAGAAGCCGATATCTATCTCCGCTCTTTTCATTCTTCTCCGTTCTAGTAGCTTGTTGCTGGCTCCGGTAGATGGTAGGCTGAGTCTCAGATCTTCTATGTAAAAAGTTTCCTTGGCCAGCTCATATGCCAGCCACTTTTGGTACATATAGCCTTAGATAAACTCGATTTTCAAAGTTTCTTCTTAGACCGGATATTTTTATTATAAATCGCGGACACGGTCTCTAGATTGTATTTTTGCAGTTTTCAATATTCCTGAAATTTGCCGGCTTTGCGAGAAATCAACTACTATAGCGTTGGAAAAAATCGATTTTTAAATTTTCGACTTAGACCGGATTGTTTGCATTATAGATCCCCGACACACCCTCTAGATTCTATTTCTGCAGTTTTCAATATTTCTAAATTTGTCTCATTTTTGGGAAAAAAATCCAAGACTATAGCCTTGGGAGAACTCGATTTTCAAAATTTCGACTTAGACCGGATTTTTTTGCATTATAAATCGCGTACACTCCCTCAAGATTGTATTTTTGCAGTTTTCAAAATTTATGAAATTTTGCCATTTTTGGGCAAAAAATCCTTGGAAAAACTCGATTATCAAATTTTCGACTTAGACCGGATTTTTTGCATTAAAAATCGCGGACATACTCTATAGATTGTATTTTTGCAGTTTTGAGATTTTATAAAATTTGTCATTTTTATGAAAAAATCCAAGCCTCGGAATATTTTTGCAGTTTTTGAAATTTCGAAAATGTTGACAATTTTTGGAAAATCACCAAGACTATAGCCTTGGAAAACCCAATATTGAAATTTCGGATTTAGACCGGATTTTTTGCATTATAAATCCTGGACACACCCTCTAGATACGTAGTATTTTTGCAGTTTTTAAAATTTCGAAAATTTTGACAATTTTTGGAAAATCACGAAGACTATAGCCTTGGAAAACCCAATTTTGAAATTTCGGATTTAGACTGGATTTTTTGCATTATAAATCACGGACACACCCTCAAGATAGTATTTTTGCACTTTATGAAATTTCGAAAATTTTGACAATTTTTGGAAAATCACCAAGACTATAGCCTTGGAAAGCCCAATTTTGAAATTTTGGATTTAAACCGGATTTTTTGCATTATAGATCGCGGACACACCTTCTGGATAGTATTTTTGAAGTTTCGAAAATATTGACAATTTTTGGAAAACCCAATTTTGAAATTTCGGGTTAGACCGGATTTTTTGTATTCTAAATCACGGACACAAACTCTAGATAGTATTTTTGCAGTTTTTGAAATTTCGAAATTTTTGGCAATTTTTGGAAAATCACCATGACTATAGTCTTGGAAAACCCAATTTTAGATTTTCGGATTTAGACCGAATTTTTTCTGTTATGAATCCCGGACAAACCCTGTAGATAGTATTTTTGCACTTTTTGAATTTTAGAAAATTTTGACAATTTTTGGAAAATCATCAAGACTACGGCCTTAAAAAACCCAATTTTGAAATTTCGGATTTAGACCGGATTGTTTGTATTATAAATCCCGGACAAACCCATTAGATAGTGATTTTGCACTTTCTGAATTTTAGAAAATTTTGACAATTTTTGGAAAATCATCAAGACTACAGCCTTGGAAAACCTAATTTTGAAATTTTGGATTTAGACCGAATTTCTTGCATTATAAATCCCGGACACACCCTCTAGATAGTACTTTTGCAGTTTCTGAAATTTCCAAAATTTTGACAAATTTTGGAAAATCACAAAGACTATATATAGCCTTGGAAAACCCAATTTTGAAATTTCGGATTTAGATCGGATTTTTTGCATTTTAAATCCCGGACACACCCACTAGATAGTATTTTTGCACTTTTTGAAATTTCGAAATTTTTGACAATTCTTGAAAAATCACCAAGGCAATCTTGGAAAACCCAATTTTAAAATTTTGGATTTAAACCGGATTTTTCGCATTCTAAATCCCGGACGCACCCTCTAAATTGTATTTTTGCAGTTTTTGAAATTTCGAAAATTTTGACAATTTTTTGAAAATCACCAAGAGTATAGTCTTGGAAAACCGAATTTTTGTAATTTCGGATTGAGACCGGTTTTTTTGCATTATAAATCCCGGACACACCCGCTAGATAGTATTTTTGAACTTTTTGAATTTTAGAAAATTTTGACAATATTTGGAAAATCAAGACTACAGTCTTGGAAAACCCAATTTTTAAATTTTGGATATAAACAGGATTTTTTGCATTATAAATCCCGGACACCCCGTCTAGAAAGTATTTTTGCAGTTTTTGAAATTTCGAGAATTTTTACACTTTTAGGAAAATCACCAAGACTATACCTTGGAAAACCCAATTTTCACACTTCGGATTTAAACCGGATTTTTTGCATTATAAATTCGGGCGCACATCCCTCTAGATACATATTTTGCGTTTTGGGTAATTTCGAAAATTTTGACATTTTTTGGAAATCGCCAAGACTATAGCCTTGGAAAACCTTATTTCGAAATTTCGGATTTAGACGGGATTTTTTGCATTATACATCCCGGACACATCCCCATGATAATCTTTTTGCGGTTTTTGAAATTTCGAAAATTTTGACAATTTTTGGAAAATCACCAAGACTGCCTTGGAAAACCCAATTTTGAAATTTCTGATTTAGACCGGATTTTTTGCATTATAAATCCCGGACACACCTATTTTTGCAGTTTTTGAAATTTCGAAAATTTTGACAATTTTTGGAGAAACACCAAGACTATAGCCTTCGAAAACTCAATATTGAAATTTAGGATTTAGACCGGATTTTTTACATTACAAATACCGGACACACCCTCTAGATAGTATTTTTGAAGTTTTTGATGTTTTAAAAATTTTGACAATTTTTGGAAATCATCAAGACTATAGACTTCGAAAATCCAATTTTGAAATTTTGGATTTAGACGGGATTTTTTGTATTAAAAATCCCGGACACACCCTCTAGATAGTATTTTTGAAGTTTTTGAGGTTTTGAAAATTTTGACAATTTTTGGAAAATCAAGACTATAGACTTCGAAAACCCAATTTGATATTTTGGATTTCGACCGGATTTTTTGCATTAAAAATCCCGGACACACCTTCTAGATAGTATTTTTGCACTTTTTGAATTTTAGAAAATGTTGACAATTTTTGGGAAAATACTATCTAGAGGGTGTGTCCGGGATTTTGTATGCAAAAAATCCGGTTTATATCCAACATTTAAGAATCGGGTTTTACAAGACTTGGTGATTTTCCATCATTTGTCAAAATTTTCGAAATTTCAGAAACTGCAAAAATACTATCTAGAGGGTGTGTCCGGGATTTATAATGCAAGAAATCCGGTCTAAATCCAAAATTTCAAAATTGGGTTTTCCAAGGCTATAGTCTTGATGATTTTCCAAAAATTGTCAAAATTTTCGAAATTTCAAAAACTGCAAAAATACTATCTAGAGGGTGTGTCCGGGATTTTGTATGCAAAAAATCCAGTCTAAGTACGAAATTTCAATATTGGGTTTTCGAAGTCTATAGCCTTGGCGATTTTCCAAAAATTGTCTAAATTTTCAAAATTTCAAAAACTACAAAAGTACTATCTATAGGGTGTGTTCGGGATTTATAATGCAAAAAAATCCCGGTCTAAATCCGAAATTTCAAAATTGGGTTTTCCAAGGCTATAGTCTTGGCGATTTTCCAAAAATTGTAAAATTTTTCGAAACTTCAAAATACTATTTTATAAAGGTGTGCCGGGATTTTTATAATGCAAAAATGCGGACTAAATCCGAATTTTCAAAAAT
>JASPKZ010000289.1:5000-131347 GCA_030220185.1 Diploptera punctata
GGTGGCGAGTCTGAAGATTTTCAGGCTCGTAAAAGATACTTAAACCTGACTAAAAAGGCCCCTGAGAAAAATCTGCCTAATATTTCCATCTTAGTACTACCTTGGTTTCCTAGATGTCACTGTGAGGTGCAACTCAGACCCCAGAACACTCTTTAGCATCTATCCGAAAACAAGTAACTAAATTTGTATGGTTGAATTTCTCCCTGGAGGTGGAGAACGCCTAAGCCTCTTTAAAGGACAACAAGGGCTTATAAAATAAAATTATATTATTATTATTATTATTATTATTATTACTATTACTATTATTATTATTATTATTATTATTAGTATTATTATTATTATCATTACTATTACTATTATTATTATTATTATTATTAGTATTATTATTATTATTATTATTATTATCATTACTATTATTATAATTTCCAGATACGACACTTCATCACAAGATTAAACGTGCATGGATTCTACCACCTAATGTGTAGAGATAAAACATTCCATAACTCGAAGACGTCATGCATATGTGAAGTGTGTGAACTTAAAGTGTTAGTGATTGTTAAAGTGCTGTATTATCACCTTTGCACATTTGTGCGGAATCCATTTTTATATTATTATATTATTATTATTATTATTATTATTATTATTATTATTATTATTATTATTATATTGATATTCCTTTTTCGAATGCTAGTTTGTTCCAATTTATCAGTACAGCATACTTTGTGAATGACTCTGTGAGTAATGAAAAATGTTGGCTCTCGAAAAATTGGAACCATCACATAGATAGAATGGAGAACAGTAGATTAGCGAAGAAAGTACGTGACTGGAGACCTCAGCAGAAAAGGCCTTTAGGAAGACCACAACTACCAACTACAATGGAAGGACGTCATCATATCCTGGACCTGAAGTGAATGAACACTCAAGAAGCTGCCAGATTTCATGCGTAGAGGAAGAAGAAGAAGAAGAAGAAGAAGAAGAAGAAGATATTTATATTCCCTATTATATTTGTCATGTGATCTTAATTTAGTAGATATATAGATAAATGGAATTTATTGCCTTTTTTCAGAAGAAAGAAAATACGTATGCATTTACATTGCGCACGGGCCTGCTTGTCCGTACGTGCTTTATTTTTCCATGAATAAAAAATAAAACTAATCATAATATAAACAAATACATACAAATACACCTGTATAAAAAAAACAATAACAGGCTATATATAAGTAAAATCTATGTCTACACTACATCACAATAACACATATCTACACTCATCCATGAAAAGACCATGTGTATTCCGTACATTAATATTAAAAAAATGCTAGAAAACAAATTAGAAAAAAACACACACACATACACCCACACATATACACACCGCACGCTCATACCCCCCTCCCCCCAGCCCTGCAGACATCAAATGCACTATAAGACTATTCAACTGGTATGAACAATGCTAGAAAGAACTTTATATGCAGCGAACAGTAATGTTAATCACTCTATAATTTTCAAAGTTCAAAATATTCATTTTTATGTTTATTGGATTGATTATACCATGATTACATTTTTCCGGAATTTGATACTATTCCCATATCATCTGCACTAAATTATGAAGAGCTTCCTTTGATTATGTTCCCCCACATTATTGTCATTTATTTTCAATAAATATATTGTACAAAATGTATTAACACTGAAATGGGAATAAAAAATAATGTGCAGTGATTGTGTAATTGAATTGGATGGAATTCGTGGTTATTTCATAAATACAACAGGTTTTAATTAGAATGTAGAAATTAATTTTTATGTGAGTAGGGTCACATAAACTACAGGATTGTAACACGTGCATCCCATTAAAAAATAACATATGTTTTTTCTGTTTCATTTAAAAATTGGTTAGATTTTAAACAGCAAATATTTTAAAAATGCGTATTGGAAATAATACAATTCACAATAATAATAATAATAATAATAATAATAATAATAATAATTATTATTATTATTATTATTATTATTATTATTATTATTATTATAAATATAATATATAAATATCTAATACGCACTGATATCCCTGAAAAAATTACTAGTTATAATACAAGTTTGGAAATTATTAATCAAGTTATGAAACCATCCCTTAAAAAACACCAGATTACGTTTATATAACACTTTGGCTAGACCAGTGTTGACCTATGGTAGTGAAGCATGGACACTAAAAGGACAACATGAAAGCAAAATAACGGTTTGTGAAATGAGATTCATGTGCAGAACACACCAGATGGGATCGGAAACGGAACACCGATATCTTAAAAGAATTGAAGACTACGCCAATTTTGGAATATATTAAACAGTACCAACTAAATTGGAAACACTATCTTGAAAGAATGAGTTCAAATTGGATCACCAAAGCTGTTTATAATTATATACAAGAGGACGAAGATCTCTGGGCCGTCCTATGAAACGCTGGAGGGAAACTTTTCTATAGGATCGCAACAGGCCTTGGCCTAATACTTAGAATTTATTTAGAATTTAGAATAGATTTATTTAGCCTGGTGGAGTTAAGGCCATGTGGCCTTCTCTTCCACTCACCAGAACAAACATATGTTACAAATGAATACAAAAAAAATACAATAATAGTCATATTAAACAGGACAAAGATATGTTACATATGAATACAAAAAAAAATTACAATTATAGTCATATTAAACAGGACAAACATATGTTACATATGGATACAAAAAAATTACAATAATAGTCATATTGAACAATTAATTATCTTGGAAGGAAGAAGAAGAAGAAAAAAAAAGATAAATATTTAATTTTGAAAATGACAGCTTGACTATTGAAACATGTTGACTATTTTAATTATTAATTGGTGCATTGGGCTTATTGACTTATACTTTATGCAGCAATATTTGCACATTTATTCTAAGTTTTCCTCTTGTATCAATATTGACGTCTATCTATAGTATTTTCTTATAAACGAATAAATACGAGTTAAAACGTTTTGGAGAAAAATGTTAATGGCATATAAAGTATAATTTATCCAAATAGACTTTTAGTAAAATTTTAAACAGCTGTAAAATTAAATTTTTGTGTTTTATCAGAAATGACGGTGTAGAATTTTTCTCATATAAACCAATAATTAAGAATTAAGAGGCTTTGCAGAAGCTTTCTAATGAAGCATAAAATACTTTTCTTACATAAAGTACTTTATAGTTAATTAAAGCAGGTAGATGAGGCACTGGAAGATCGCTGCTGTTTAATTTCCTATGTTACAACGTCTTCTCTTCCTGTTTTACTTCGCTGGCGCTGGTTGAGAATTAAACTCCACGATCCTATGTCTTATTTCACAACACAATTATCTACATCTCTATCAAATCTTAAAATCACAAAAGTTAAAAAAATCCATTAAAATATTTTTTCAAACATCTCTAACTCTCAACAACAACAATAATGATAATAATAATAATAATAATAATATTTTCTTTTATTATTCCGGCTTTTACAATGAATATACATTTTTCCGGTACCCATGTTCACAGTTAACTATACATTTGTTTCAACACATTTTTCCATTCTTGTCTGTTCATCCATATATCTTCTTCTATTTCCCATTCCCTCTTAGTTTCATTGATTCCCTGAATCCATGTAATATTTGGTCTACCCTTCTTTTTCCTTCCCTGTGGTTCCCAATCCATGATTATCTTAGGTAGTCTTCCTTCTTCCATCCTTCTAATGTGTCCGTACCAATTTAATTGTTTCTTCTTTATAAAATCTAATATTGAATGTTGTACCTGCATTTTTTCTTTTAGATATGAATTTCTGATTTTATCCTTCGTGGATATTCTTGCAGCACGTCTCCAGTAGTCCATTTCAGTGGCGAGTATTTTTTTTTTTTCATTTGTGCATTTAAAGCCCACACATCAGCTCCATAGGTAATAATGCTTCTGATTATTGTATTAAAAATAGTTTTTTTTTCTTTGAAGATATCTTTGTCCCATACTATTCCATTTAGGGCAGATATAGCATACTTTCCTATATTGATCCTGTTTCTTATCTCTGTTTCTTGTTTTCCATCTTTAGTCATTTTAATTCCCAAATACTTATATTCTTCAGTGTATTTAATTGTCCCTAAATTTTCTTCTAGTATTAAATCTTGAGAAAGATCCCCTATTGTCATATATCTAGATTTATCCATATTGATCTTTAAACCCCATAAACTATATTCTTATATATTAATTAAATAAAAATAAAACGTAGTTTTATTTTTATTTAATTAATAAATATGGATTTTCATCAAGTAAACACCAACTCAATTGATTATATTCTTATATTAATTTTCTAGTGAGGTATTCTATACCTTCAAATTCTTGAGCCAATATAAATTAGTCATCTGCAAACTGCAGTGTATATATTGTTGAATTATCATCTAGTGGTATTCCCATCGGTTTACATTTCTTTTTCCATTCTTCAATAGCTTTTTCAGCATAAATCTTATATAATGTTGGAGATATACAGCATCCCTGTCATAACCCTTTATTTGTTTAAAAACCTTTAGACAAGTAATTTCCAATAATAATAATAATAATAATAATAATAATAATAATAATAATAATAATAATGTAATTTGAAGATAATAATTACTAAATTATTATAAATAATATTGTAAATATCAGAATAATATTATTAATATTAATAATAGTATTAATAGCAATATTTATTATTATTATTATTATTATTATTATTATTAATCCACTGAAAACTTAATTTTCGAATGTTTGTGGTTAGATCTCTTTTCGGGGCAACTATTCAAGACAAATATGACTTGAAAATAAAAATTAACGCCTGATAGATAGGGGGAGAGAATATTGAAGAATCTCTGCACTCAGGAGATGATGACGAAGAGATGAATATATTTGTGCTGAGCTGGAAGTCTATACATTAAGGAACGAATGTGCATATCTCAGTACCTACACACAGACGTACTCCCAGGCCACGTGAGCTGTTCTCCTGTCTCTGCGCCTTCAGCTGATTGATATTCACATCTGATAATGTTATCTGCAGCTGCAACATGACACATATTCAAAAGTCTCCACCTCTTACCTTCCTTTACGTGTTTGATTTTTTTTTTTGCAACATCCAACCCCTTTTTACTGAATAAAAATTCTCATGTTTCCAACATTTTTATGGAATTAATTCCTCTGCATTACTGTAAGGAGATGAAAAAAGTAGCTCGTTATATATAAATGGTCACACAAAGAAATACATTATATAATGGAAATACTCCTCTACTATTTAATTTTGTACTAGAGTATGTCATTAAATCTTTAGAGAATGAGGAAGGCTTACAGCTCAATGGTATTAATAAGCTGTTGGTTTATGCTGATGATGTAGTACTATTGGCCGATAGCGAGGAGATACTAAAGGACAACACGCCACACTATTGAGTAACACTAAGAAATTAGGACTGGAAGTAAATATCAATAAAACTAAATATATGGTCACACGTAGAAATTCATTATATAATGGAAATGGACAGCTAATGACAAATGAGGGACATTTTGAGGAAGTGACTGAATTCAAATACCTAGGAACAATAATCACAAACAGGAATGAGATGCACAAAGAAATTAAACATAGGCTCAATTCTGGGAAATGCATGCTATTATGCATTGCAGAGACTTTTGATGTCCCAACTCCTTTCAAAAAACGCTAAGCTGAAAATATATAAAACTATTATTCTACCAGTTATATTATATGGGTGCGAAACATGGACTCTTACTTTAAGGGAGGAAAGGAGATTACGAGTATTTGAGAATAAAGTTCTTAGGAAAATTTTTGGACCAAAGAGAGATGAACAGACAGGTGAATGGAGAAGACTACATAGCAATGAACTACATGGTCTTTATAGGAAGCCAGATATAATAAGAACAGTTAAGTCCCGTAGACTGCGATGGGCAGGACATGTTGCATGTATGGGGAATGAAAGACGTGCATGGAAACTTCTTGTAGGAAAGCCAGAAGGAAAACGCCCAGTTGGTAGACCAAGAATGAGGTGGGAGAATAACATTAACTATGATTTGAGGGAAGTAGATTATACAGGGAATGATTGGAAAGCATTAGCTCAGGATAGGGATGTATGGAGAGCTAATGTCCGTGCGGCCATGAACCTACGGGTTCGATAGTGCCAGTGAGTAAGTAAGTAAGTAATGGAAATATACAGTTAATGACAAATGAGGGAAATGTTTGAAGAAGTACCCGAATTTAAATATCTAGGAACAATAATTACCAACAATAATGAGGTGCAGAAAGAAATTAAACAGAGAGTATATTCTGGAAATGTGTGTTACTATGTATTACAAGGACTCTTGTCGTCCCAATTTCTCTAAAAAAAACGTTAAACTCGAAATATATAAAACTGTTATTCTCCCAGTTATATTTAATAACACGTTTTCAAAATGTATCGGCTCATCACAATTTAGGAATAATATCACAAGACTCTTCTTTACTTTTGATACCACAACACAGGACCTGTCTATACTCTGAATCTTACACAATATCTATGGCTAGAGCATGGAACTCACTTCCCAGTCATGTCAGGGACTGTCAATCGCTACCATTATTTTTTAAATCAAAATTAACTGATATCGTAAGTTCGACACAATGAAAACATTAACTGCATAACAACTATATAGAGCATTCCATTAATAATCATCTAGGAAGCTACTTACTTTATTTTACATAATTTCAATTTTACTATATTCTATGTTTTTGTTAGTATTAGCTAGTATTATATCACATCATCTTTGTATTTTGTTTAGTCTGTATTTTAATATCTCAAAATTGTAATATGTATGTAATGTTTTGTATAATTTTACTATTCGCTGGTTGAGTGGAAGAGAAGACCTTATGGCCTTAACTCTGCCAGCTAAAATAAAGCATTATTATTATTATTATTATTATTATTATTATTATTATATTATATGGATGCGAAACATGGTTCCTCATTTTATGAGAAGAGAAACTATTACCAGTATTTGAGAATAAAGTTCTCAGGAAACTTTTTTTGACCAACATGAATAGATGGGCGAATGGAGAAGACTACAAAAAGAGTGAGCTACAGGGTATTTCTAGGAAGATATAATAAGAACAGTTAAGTGTTGTAGACTGCGATGGGCAGGGTATGTGACACAAATAGGGAATAAAAGAGGGGCCTGGAAACTTCTTGTAGAAAAACCAAATGAATAACACCCAATTGGTAGACCAAGAATGTAGTGGGAGTATAACATTAACTATGTTTTAGTAAAGTAGATTATATAGGGAATGATTGGAAAACTATATCTCAGGATAGGGTTGTGTGGAGAGCTTATGTTCGGCGGCCATGAAACTACGGGTTCGATAGTACCAGTGAGTTAGTTTATATATATATATATATATATATATATATATATATATATATACAGGATGTTTCAGAATAAGTATTACAGACTTCTAGGGGTGGTACTACACCTGTCGAGTCGGAGGAAGATCTTGCACGAATTCTGGCGGCAGCAGAAATATTATTGAGCACAGACCAGGTCTTGTGTGGCGTGTGTATGAAAACATGCGTCACAGGTACACTCTGTGCAACGAACAACAGGGTCACCACATGGAACTACACTTGTAGTACAACCCCTAGAAGTCTGTAATAATTATTCTAAAACACAAGACACACGATACCAGTCCATTGTGTTTCGATCTTCAAACCTATTTTACATCGAAATTATACGTTTCCGGACATGGGTTGCCTATCAAAAACTTTATCTACTAAGGACCCTCTACAACCCCTATAAGTCTGTAATATTTATTTTCAAAACACCCTATATATACACGGTGTTGTAAAAAAACACCGACAATGAAGGTGAGGTGGTATATTGTAATATATTGATATTTTTAATAAGGTACCGATGTCCGGAAAATATGCGTTTTCACACTATGGGCAGCTAACTTCTCAAGAGTTCCGTTAGTTGGATTTCCGATTGAGGGTCTTTCCACTTTTCAGCGGTTGCCCTTTTACCAGCCGGCTGCTGGCCCTTCACATCCACATGTGTCAATCACAGAGGTAGATGATCAACAGCCAGTGTAGGGGTGACATGTGGTTAGCATGTCGAGTCCCCCAGCCGTTATAGCTGGTTCCTCAACCTGGAGCAGCTACTTCTTGTAGCTACCCAATTGCCTCATGATGCTGGATGGACACCGGTCCCATACTGGCCGAAGTACCATGAGAAAATTTCTTCCCCCATGGAGACTCGAACCAGCGCAAGTCCCGTAGCTCTGCGCCAAGGCTTCCTACCTTAACCGCTCGGCTACGGCGCGGGACCACAGTCACATCAAGTTTTCAAAATACCCACCTCCCATCTCATTGCAGAGCGTACATCGGCGGTGTAATGATTAGCGCACATGTTCAAATATGCTTGTCCTCGTTTGGATTATTTCTGCAGCAGCGTGGATTCGGGCTATAATATCCATACGTGACTCTACAGGAGTCTGATAAACAGACTGTTTCATGTCGCCCCACAAAAAGCAGTCGAGAGGGTTAAGATCAGGTGATCTCGGAGACCATGAGACTGGTCCCCCTCTTCCAATTCATCGACCTGGATACGTGGTATCCAAATGTCTCGTCACATTGGCATCGAAGTGAGCTCCGTCATGTTGTAGCCATATTCCTTTGCGAAGCCACGTATCATAGGTTCCGTACCTGTGAGGTGTTGTCAAGTAATGAGTCTTCAAATCCTTTGAACTAACACTGATCTTGAGACATAATTAACTAATCACAGTGAAAACACATTTCCGGACATTGGTACGTTATTAAAAATGATCATTATATCTTTTCTTAACTGTTGTGTTGGCCACAAGATGTCAGTCGGAACGATTTTCCGTTACCTCTTGTGTGAATTGAGAATACTACATATAAGAAAAATGTATGTTTGTGTTGGAATACTTGGGTAGCTCAGGTCGTTAGAGCGTTAAACGTACAGAGTTTAGAGACTCGGGCTCAAATCCCGACTCAAGCATTAATTTTTCTTTTCATATCATATTTGCCTTCATTGCCAAATGTCAAAAATATAGTTATAACATCTAAACATACAAGCATTACTGCTATAAAGTAAAGATTCTCTTTAAAATATATATATATATAAAAAGTGATATCATTACAGGCTTTTAGTAGAAGATTAAGGCTCCCACATTTAAAGATAATAGGCAAGAGATGTCAAATTAATTGTGAGCCTTGCGTGTATATACTTACTTACTTACTCACTGGCACTATCGAACCCGTAGGTTCATGGCCGCGCGGACATAAGCTCTCCATACATCCCTATCCTGAACTTATGTTTTCCAATCATTCCCTGTATAATCTACTTCCCTCAAATCATAGTTAATGTTATTCTCCCACCTCATTCTTGGTCTACCAACTGGGCGTTTTCCCTCTGGCTTTCCTACAAGAAGCTTCCATGCAAATCTTTCATTTCCCATGCGTGCAACATGTCCAGCCCATCACAGTCTACGATACTTAACTGTTCTTATTATATCTGGCTTCCTATAAAGACCATGTAGTTCATTGTTATGTAGTCTTCTCCATTCACCTGTCTGTTCATCTCTCTTTGGTCCAAAAATTGTCCTAAGTACTTTATTCTCAAATACCTGTAATCTCCTTTCCGCCCTTAAAGTAAGAATAATAGTTTTATATATTTTCAGTTTAACGTTTTATGAAAGGAGTTGGGAGGTCAAGAGTCTCTGCAATGCATAATAGCATGCATTTCCAGAATTGAGCCTATGTTTAATTTCTTTGTGCATCTCATTCCTATTTGTAATTATTGTTCCTAGGTATTTGAATTCAGCCACTTCCTCAAAATTTCCCTCATTTGTCATTAGCTGTCCATTTACATTATATAATGTATTTCTACATGTGACCATATATTTAGTTTTATTGATATTTACTTCCAATCCTAATTTCTTACGTTACTCAATAGTGTGTGCGTGTTGTCTTTTAGTATATCCTCGCTATCGGCCAATAGTACTACATCATCAGCATAAACTAACAGCTTATTAATACCATTGAGTTGTAAGCCTTCCTCATTCTCTAAAGATTTAATGGCATGCTCTAGTACAAAATTAAATAGTAGAGGTGATAGTGCATCTCCTTGCTTCAACCCATTCTGGATTTCAAAAGTGTCCGAAAACTGTTTGCCTACACGCACCCTACTCTTTGTGCCATTTAGACACATTCGTATAAGTCTAACTAACTTTTTAGGAATTCCGAACTCCAGCAGGATACTATATAACGTCTCCCTCTTAATTGAATCATATGCTCTTTTGAAGTCTACGTATAGTTGATGTACAGTACCATTCTTGCGTGTATATACTTAAATGTTAATTTGAATGCAAAGTTAAAAGTGTATGTAAATGTAATAGAAATGTAAATAAATTATTGTAATATGCATATTGCAGGGCCATGTAGTGGAAATTATATGAATTAAATTATCAATAGCAGTCATTTCTAATCGAGTTACATAAAAGTACATAATTATAGGTTTTAGTTTACATGTGGGGTGAGACCAAAAACAAATAGCTAGAATCTTTGTTTTCAAATAATTAATTGATTAATTATACACATACTATCATGTTACACGATGCGGAGACTCATCATTACGTATTTCCTAAACATATTATGTAACATTCTCATTAAATTTAAACAGAAAATCCTATCAAATGCATAAATATAATATATAAAAATGAATGAATGTTTGTTTGTTTGTTTGTCGTATGTTTGATTGTTCGTACTTTATGCGCGGCCATACCGTTGATCCGATTATGATGGGGTTTTTTTTGGAAAATGTTCAGAAGATTCTCGGGATTAACATAGGAAGAGAGTTGTGATATTCAACCCCTTCACGCCTAAAAATCACCATTTGTAGTGTAAAACGTGAAATGAAGTACCTGTTTTGACGCTTAAATGGTTTACGCTGCTTATATGATACCAAATATATCAAATTATTGTACACAAAATTGAATATGTCAAAAAAACTGTACAAAAAGTCCGCGACAGCATATATTTGTCTTCTATGATAACTCACAACAACCATTTTTGTCTTCCATTGTAGCCAACAAGATCGGCATAAGCAGATTCCCGGGCAAGCATAACAGCGCACGGCTGGTGGTAAAAACACATTAACATTTATTTAGGAGTAGCAGCGAACATCGGGTATTAGCTGGTATCAAATCAATTTATGATGATCTTGAAGAAGATTTTTGGGCTGTAGGCCGTGCCCATGAGACTTGTAGTTCCCCGACGTTTCGCCAGAGACTGCGTCTGGCATCCTCAAGGGTTGTCTTGAGTGAAACTTGTAGTTCCCCGACGTTTCGCCAGAGACTGCGTCTGGCATCCTCAAGGGTTGTCTTGAGTGAGACTTGTAGTTCCCCGACGTTTCGCCAGAGACTGCGTCTGGCATCCTCAAGGGTTGTCTTGAGTGAAACTTGTAGTTCCCCGACGTTTCGCCAGAGACTGCGTCTGGCATCCTCAACGGTTGTCTTGAGTGAAACTTGTAGTTCCCCGACGTTTCCCCAGAGACTGCGTCTGGCATCCTCAAGGGTTGTCTTGAGTGAGACTTGTAGTTCCCCGACGTTTCGCCAGAGACTGCGTCTGGCATCCTCATGGGTTGTCTTGAGTGAGACTTGTAGTTCCCCGACGTTTCGCCAGAGACTGCGTCTGGCATCCTCAAGGGTTGTCTTGAGTGAAACTTGTAGTTCCCCGACGTTTCGCCAGAGACTGCGTCTGGCATCCTCAAGGGTTGTCTTGAGTGAAACTTGTAGTTCCCCGACGTTTCGTCAGAGACTGCATATGGCATCCTCATGGGTTGTCTTGAGTGAAACTTGTAGTTCCCCGACGTTTCGCCAGAGACTGCGTCTGGCATCCTCAAGGGTTGTCTTGAGTGAAACTTGTAGTTCCCCGACGTTTCGCCAGAGACTGCGTCTGGCATCCTCAAGGGTTGTCTTGAGTGAAACTTGTAGTTCCCCGACGTTTCGCCAGAGACTGCGTCTGGCATCCTCAAGGGTTGTCTTGAGTGAAACTTGTAGTTCCCCGACGTTTCGCCAGAGACTGCGTCTGGCATCCTCAAGGGTTGTCTTGAGTGAAACTTGTAGTTCCCCGACGTTTCCCCAGAGACTGCGTCTGGCATCCTCAAGGGTTGTCTTGAGTGAAACTTGTAGTTCCCCGACGTTTCGCCAGAGACTGCGTCTGGCATCCTCAAGGGTTGTCTTGAGTGAAACTTGTAGTTCCCCGACGTTTCGCCAGAGACTGCGTCTGGCATCCTCAAGGGTTGTCTTGAGTGAAACTTGTAGTTCCCCGACGTTTCGCCAGAGACTGCGTCTGGCATCCTCAAGGGTTGTCTTGAGTGAAACTTGTAGTTCCCCGACGTTTCGCCAGAGACTGCGTCTGGCATCCTCAACGGTTGTCTTGAGTGAAACTTGTAGTTCCCCGACGTTTCGCCAGAGACTGCGTCTGGCATCCTCAAGGGTTGTCTTGAGTGAGACTTGTAGTTCCCCGACGTTTCGCCAGAGAATGCGTCTGGCATCCTCATGGGTTGTCTTGAGTGAGACTTGTAGTTCCCCGACGTTTCGCCCAGAGACTGCGTCTGGCATCCTCAAGGGTTGTCTTGAGTGAAACTTGTAGTTCCCCGACGTTTTTCGCAGAGAATGCGGTCTGCTATCCTAATGGGTTGTCTTGAGTGAGACTTATAGTTCCCCGACGTTTCGCCAGAGATCTGAGTCTGGCATTCCTCAAGGGCTTTTCTTTATTGAGTTGAAACTTGTAGTTCCCCGAAGTTTCGCCAGAGGGACTGCGGTGGGAATCCTCAAGGGTTTGCTTGAGTGAAACTTGTAGTTCCCAGACGTTTCGCCCAGAGACTGCGTCTGGGCATCCTCAACGGTGATGGTCTTGAGTAGAAACTTGTAGTTCAACGACGTGGCGCCAGAGACTGAGTCTGGCATCCTCAAGGGTTGTCTTGAGTGAAACTTTGTAGTTCCCCGACGTTTCGCCAGAGACTGCGTCTGGCATCCTCAAGGGTTGTCTTGAGTGAAACTTGTAGTTCCCCGACGTTTCGCCAGAGACTGCGTCTGGCATCCTCAAGGGTTGTCTTGAGTGAAACTTGTAGTTCCCCCACGTTTCGCCAGAGACTGCGTCTGGCATCCTCAAGGGTTGTCTTGAGTGAAACTTGTAGTTCCCCGACGTTTCGCCAGAGACTGCGTCTGGCATCCTCAAGGGTTGTCTTGAGTGAAACTTGTAGTTCCCCGACGTTTCGCCAGAGACTGCGTCTGGCATCCTCAAGGGTTGTCTTGAGTCAAACTTGTAGTTCCCCGACGTTTCGTCAGAGACTGCATATGGCATCCTCAGTATCTGGCGAAACGTCGGGGAACTACAAGCCTCACAACTACGGCCTACAGCCCGAAAATCATCTTCAAGATCATCATAACAACTCCGGCCGTCAAAGTCTACTTACTTACTTTACTCACTGGCACTATCGAACCCGTAGGTTGATGTCCGCACGGACATAAGCTCTCCATACATTCCTATCCTTAGCTAATGCTTTCCAATCATTCCCTGTATAATCTACTTCCCTCAAATCATAGTTAATGTTATTCTCCCACCTCATTCTTGGTCTACCAACTGGACATTTTCCCTCTGGCTTTCCTACAAGAAGCTTCCATGCAAGTCTCCCATTCCCCATACGTGCAACATGTCCTGCCCATCGCAGTCTACGAGACTTAACTGTTCTTATTATATCTGGCTTCATATAAAGGCCAAGTAGTTCATTGTTATGTAGTCTTCTCCATTCACCTGTCTGTTCATCTCTCTTTGGTCCAAAAATTTTCCTAAGTACTTTACTCTCAAACACTTGTAATCTTCTTTCCTCTCTTAAAGTAAGAGTCAATGTTTCGCACCCATATAATATAACTGGTAGAATAATAGTTTTATATATTTTCAGTTTAACGTTTTATGAAAGGAGTTGGACATCAAGAGTCTCTGCAATGCAATAGCACGCATTTCCAGAATTGAGCCTATGTTTAATTTCTTTGTGCATCTCATTCCTACTTGTGACTATTGTTCCTAGATACTTGAATTCAGCCACCTCCTCAAAATTTCCCTCATTTGTCATTAGCTGTCCATTTCCATTATTTAATGAATTTCTACGTGTGACCATATATTTAGTTGTATTGATATTTACTTCCAGACCTAATTTCTTAGTGTTACTCAATAGTGTGTGTGCGTGTTGTCCTTTAGTATCTCCTCGCTATCGGCCAACAATACTACATCATCAGCATAAACTAACAGCTTATTAATACCATTAAGTTGTAAGCCTTCCTCATTCTCTAAAGACCTAATGGCATGCTCCAGTACAAAATTAATAGTAGAGGAGATAGTGCATCTCCCTGCTTCAACCCATTCTGGATTTCAAAAGTGTCCGAAAACTGTTTGCCTACTCGTACCCTACTCTTTGTGCCATTTAGACACATTCGTATAAGCCTAACTAACTTTTTAGGAATTCCGAACTCCAGCAAGTCTTACGTCAATACAAATAAATGTATGGTTTATAAAACCTGTAATTTATATTCTGCATCCCATAAGATATTCAATTAGTTCCTACACTCAACCGTTTGAATGCAGTTCATATTTTCCTTATCCAATTCCATAACATTCATCTGAATATTATGCCCCTCGCTTACAGCCAATTCTTCATAATACATTTTTTGTTCAATAACTAACTCAAAGGATAATAGAACACAAATGTTCAATGGCACAATCAGTAATATTTATCATATTTATATTATTATTATTATTATTATTATTATTATTATTATTATATCGTATCATTATTGTTATTACCCTATAAAATGTTGTTTGTACATGACATTTACATTGCTACATTTATTGTATCTTTAACTGTTTATAATTAGTATAGTGTATATCTATATTTGTCGAATATTTATTTGTATTTGTGCTGGTTGAGTGGAAAAGAGGGCCTTATGGCCTTAACTCCGCCAGAATAAATAAAGTATTATTATTATTATTATTATTATTATTATTATTATCGTATCATTATTGTTATTACCCTATAAAATGTTGTTTGTACATGACATTTACATTGTACATTTATTGTATCTTTAACTGTTTATAATTAGTATAGTGTATATCTATATTTGTCGAATATTTATTTGTATTTGTGCTGGTTGAGTGGAAAAGAGGGCCTTATGGCCTTAACTCCGCCAGAATAAATAAAGTATTATTATTATTATTATTATTATTATTATTATTATTATTATTATTATTATTAATCTTCTCTATACAGGAGAAATTATGTCAAGTATTTACACAAAGCAAAGGAAAATGTTTGGACCTAAGAAACACGAACACGTGAATGGAAAACCTGAAAAACAGTGAGATAAAATATATTTATGGTAGGCTCAATGTAATGAGAACAGTTAAAAATATATATTGCCCACTGTATATGGGGGCACGCCGTAGCGTAGTTGTTAAGGCAGTGCGCTACAAACCTGAAGGTCGAGGGTTCAAGTCCCGGTGGAGTCAGAATTTTTAAACTGACCTAAACCCTCTGGTGGCACCATGGCCCTGGGGTCGACTCAGCCTCTAACTGAAATGAATACCAGATGCTTGTTCTGGGGTAAAGGCGGCCGTCACCCAGGGCTGACAACCCGGCTGATATCAAGTGCCGATTGACTAGAAAAGGTGGGAGCCTTAACATCCTACTACTCCAAGGGCCTCCCGAGGCCTGTAGTGGGAACACTTTACTACTGTATATAGAAATGAATGTATGTCTGTCTGCTTCACCTTACAAACTTCTAAACCGTTCAACCGATCTTCGTGAAAATTTGTATGTACAGATTTTCAGATGCGGCGAGTGTTTAGCCGTTATCTATTATGTTCTAAAATAATTAGGCGCAAGACTTCACCAGAAACGAAAATTTAAAAATCCCTCTAGCGGTCACATTTTCGATGATTCACAACGAAACTCAGTATATCGTATTAAAATAAACCGAGGTAGGTATTATCAAAACATGAGCGAAATCCGACAACTATAATTGGAGGTTTACTTGAAATTCAAATTAAAATTGCCTAAACGACTGGATGGATTTTGATTAAGTTGTTTGTGTGTGTTTGAGTGGGTCTCTTAATAGTTTATATTCACAATTGAACCCGGTAGATGGCGCGCTGCGACCGGGTTAAAAGGGATTTTTTTATGTCAAATATGTAGTTATTTGCATTACCGACATATTCCACGCGAATACAATGTGACGTCATAATACAAGCTTCTTGAGCCACAACAGGTTCAAAGTAGGAGTTTTCTTGCGAACTTATTAATTAGTGAATTTGACGGTAAAAAGTGACATTTATTTTATCGTCCGGCAATGGCATGATAATTAAACGTTCGGGCAGGACAACGTTTTGCGGGTCCACTAGTATCTACAAAGCAATGGGCAGGACATGTGGCAAGTCTATTCGACTGTTTATTATACAAGTGAAGATGGAAAACAAATACCATATTGAAGTTCTGTGATGTATGGCGGAAACTGATGTTATTCGAGAAGTATCGATATAGTTAGTAATAGTTAGTCATTTGTTTTCGTTCCAAGATTCACACACACACACACACACACACACACAGACACAGACATACAGATACGCATTACACAATTATTCAATTACAATTACAACATTAGCATATAATGTACATTAATAAAATATATTAACACAACAAATTAAAAACTAATAACTAATCTTACTGCTACAGGTTCATCCCACCAGTTCCAGAGAAACTGACATCACCTGACAACTACAGATAGAACAGCAACAACTGAAGAATACAAAAAAAAAAAAAAATGCACGTTACCATAATTGTATGATTAATTGTAATAATCTGAAATGTACGCACATTATATTTAAATAAAGAGAAGCCTGGATGCCCTCCCAATATAGAGTCATCCGAAAGCCAAACTTGGCAAGATCCCGCGTGATCGACTATTCCGCTTGAGGTTTTAAGCGGTTTCCCTCAATCCAAAGAGCAAATGCTGGAATAGAAGCCCAAAAGGTCCGCTTCCGTCTTCACTCTGCTAATTAACTTCAAATTTGAATTCAAAATTTAAACCGGGGCTAATGTATTTTACAGGAACCCGGGGTTCTACCTATTAAGGAGGACCAAAATGGATCGCTCACCGCCAACACTTAAGTGATGGCCGCAGAGCTTTCTATCTATCTATCTATTCTGAGTAGTAAGATTCATAAAATAGTACTTGCACTAGAAGAGCTAAGAAATGTTTGATCAGAGTAAGAGAGTGCGACTTTACTTGCATGCTGAGATCCTCCTACACAAATGACCATGCAGTGTATACCTGTGGGAAATCAAGTCATGGTTGCAAGAGACCACTCCATACCCCTTGTGGAGAGGAAAGCCAACAACATGAGGGGATCGTAAAACCAGCATCAATAAACAAATTTATATACATAACTATTACCCATCCAAGTGTTTTGTCCAGGCGGAAAATATGTTAACTAACAAACTGTCTTTCTCTTTCTCTTCCTTACTATGTTGCCACTTCCTGTCCTTTGTATTATGTTGTTTGATTGGCAGGTAGAGAGCTGACAAATTCTATGTATTTTAATGATCCGTCGTTTTGAGCGGTCAGTAGCAGAATGACTAACTTGACAACCCTGTTACGTTTGGGGTTACGTCTATAGTCCACAGACGAACAGAATGAAAGCACGGGACGAAGAGGGGACACGGGGAATTGCAAGCGATACAATGGCATACTACCTGAGAATAAATGAACATTCATGACGTATGAAATACCTACTACTGCTTTCATTCACTACGTCTTTGGACAGTAGGGAATTAGCTGGTCCTTCCTTGCCCTTCTCATTACATGTTGCCACTGTCAGGCTGGTAACAGAGAGACGACAAATACTGTGATTTTAAATGATCCGACCGCTTGAGCGTTCCGTGCTTAAATGACTAATTTGGCAACCTTGTTAAGATCTTTCACGCATGTTTAGAGATTCTCCCCCAACATTTGAAGTTGAAAAGTTTCAATATGTGATCGGATGTACACATAGAGAAACTTTCGATGTGGGATGTACAGTTTTCTCCTACATCCCTTCCACAGGTAGATCGGCGACACTAGCGCTAAACTCTTCCTCTCCGCCCGTGAACAGTTAACATGGATGTGTAATACCTTTCACTTTATATATCTCTCTATTCTATATTTGTTATTGTTTTTTTTTTCTGCAATGCCACCAGGTTGTCTTTATTATGTTTCTGGGTTTCTCTCCTGTCATTGGTGGAATTGTAATTGTAATCCATTGATTAGATTGGGACACCTGGATGGCAGAGTTACGTACGGATTTGATGGATGATAAATGTAATGAAGCGCTAGGAGGGTTCTAAACCTAAACTTAATCTAAATTCCAGACCATGGGCAACCACGTGAATAATTTTCTTTTAAGGAAATATTCCCATGGTTTGACGGGAATTAAACCCGGAACCTCAGGAACAGTATCAGAAACGCTGAGAACTAGCCCATGAGGCTGGTCTTATTTATCTGGATTGAAACACCTTCTTTTTTTGGCTGTCTTGAATGGTTTTGACCATTTTCACCTATAGTCCTGAACTTCACAAATTTAAACCATTTTGTGATGGATGAATTTTGTTCTAAAACCATAACAATGATGAGTATAGTTTCTGTGATGTAGATTTTAGTAACCGTAGTTCTAAAAAAAAGAGAGGCCTCTGGGCAAATATTTGTAAATTCTTTCACATCGAGATTTGAATTGCCATTCTGATTACACTGAGCAACAAAAAATATTTTTTTTTGTTTCTAAAACCAATATGTGATTCTGATAGTATTTCGTCTCCTGAATTCAAATATAATACCAGTTTTTCTCATCACGCAAGGTTTTCTAGAGATAGGCATTTATACTTTCAAACACTTTAGTATTTTCTACATTCGTAACTACACAATATTCGAACATTTGGACTCACCTAGAAAGTAAGAAATGGCTTTTCTGCTGTATTTCGCCTGTGGAGCATCCCTCTTGATGGTCCAACAATAATCGGCCAGCATATTAGGATTCTATTTGCTTGATATCTCTTTTCCATAGCTGAAATCTCCTGATGAAAGTGTTCCCCGTGCTCATCGCTCACTGTGTCAAGATAATAAATGGACGAAAAAACATTTATTAAAAAATAATTATTTAAATCCATTAATTGAAATTGAAATAAAAAAACTGTAGGTGATGGAGAAATTTCGAATACATGTTTGGCAACACGATACAAAACTGCATTAAGTACAAACTATTGGTACTCATGAGACAAAAATCATGTTGAAACAGTAATGGAAATGGACAGCTAATGACAAATGAGGGAAATTTTGAGGAGATGCACAAAGAAATTAAACATAGGCTCAATTCTGGAAATGCATGCTATTATGCATTGCAGAGACTCTTGGTGTCCCAACTCCTTTCAAAAACCGTTAAACTGAAAATATATAGAACTATTATTCTACCAGTTATATTATATGGGTGCGAAACATGGACTCTTACTTTAAGAGAGGAAAGAAGATTACAAGTATTTGAGAATAAAGTACTTAGGAAAAATTTTGGACCAAAGAGAGATGAACAGACAGGTGAATGGAGAAGACTACATAACAATGAACTACATGGTATTTATAGGAAGCCAGATATAATAAGAACAGTTAAGTCTCATAGACTGCGATGGGCAGGACATGTTGCACTTATGGGGAATGGGAGATGTGCATGGAAGCTTCTTATAGGAAAGCCAGAGGGAAAACGCCCAGTTGGTAGAACCAAGAATGAGGTGGGAGAACAACATTAACTATGATTTGAGGGAAGTAGATTATACAGGGAATGATTCGAAAGCATTAGCTCAAGATAGGGATGTATGGAGAGCTTATGTCCGTGCGGCCATGAACCTACGGGTTCGATAGTGCCAGTGAGTAAGTAAGTAACAGTGTTATCTGCCTATAAACAGTGTACCTCTCCCTATGGGGAGTAGGGTGCTCCCTATCGGGAGTGTTTTAACCAAGTTAATTTAGTTGCGTTTATTTACCCATAGATGTCATCAAGTGATATGGAGTTAACATATCGCCTCAATGAGACACCTGGTGTGCAGCTGAAGTATTACTTGGATGGATGAAGGTCTGTTAAATCTTGCTCAGGTGCCTCTTTGTTCAGGCTAGCGTTCTTTACGAGCCTGAAAATCCTCAGAATCCCGCAGGACTTGTCGGGATTTTTCCATCTTAAAAATCTATCTACCTCGGCCGCGTTTGAACCGGCAGTTATTATTTATTACATGTTAATTATGCCATTGAATCGGCCCGCGGTGGACTAGTGCCTTTGGTCCCGAGGGTCGCGGGTTTCAACCCCGGCTGGGGTCGATGGGTTTTTTTAGGATGGAAAAATCCAAGGAGCTAGTCCTCCGGGAGGGACTTTAAGCCGTGGGTCCCGAGTCTGAAGATTTTCAGACTCGTAAAAGATCCTTAAGCCTGAATAAAAAGGCCTCTAAGCAAAATTTACCGAATTTTCCCGCCCTAGTACTACCTTGGTCCACCGCAGTGGTCTCGAGGTAGCGTGCTGTTTGTAACGCAGCGGGCCCGGGTTCGATCCCTGGTCGGGGCAGTTTTTCTGGGTGAGGTTTTTATCGGGGTTTTTTCCTCACCTGTAAGACAAATGTCAGAAAACCTCTAAGGCCCAAACGGTCCACGAAATCATCATCCTTATCATTATCATCATCCATCACCGGTGTGGAAAGCAACGGGAAGCTACCACACCTACAATTCCCTAGTAAAGCTGCAAGTATAGCATGAAAATGCTATGATTGCAGTGAAGGACCTGCCCTCGGGCAGAATTACTATGGATGGATGGAGTACTACCTTGTTTTCCTAGATGTCAGTATGAGGTGGAACGCTGACCACGGACTACTCAAATGACATCTATACGAAAACAAGTGTAACTAAATTAGTATGGTTCGAATTCTTCTCTGTAGGGGAGAGAGCGCCTAGATCTCTGTTAAGAGAAAACATGGGCTTATAAGATACAAAAAAAATTATGCCATTGAACGAAACCATATTTTGCAAACACAGCTGAACTGATATGAACCACTGAGGACCGGTTTCACCAACAAAGGTAACTGTATTACGTCAGTTTATGCTATGTATTATATATGGGGAAAACTGGTGTAATACAGTTACCTCTGTTTGTGAAACTGACCCTTAATAACAGGGATTTAATGTACAAAAAATGAAATGAATTTCTTATTAAGGTGAGATAGAGTGAATGTTGTACTGCAGATAGAAGACTGGAAGTCTAGCCAACTCCAGGACGATGAACTTCATAATAAAACTGAATTCACATTACATTAATTCAGTTGGAAAATTCAAAACTCTCTCTACACGTATCTTGCAAACATACAACAACAGTTAGAAGGCGGTGTATTTTATGAAAACATGTATTTACATATGTAAAAAGTTGAAATTAATAATAGTTCATTACCATTGCTATTATTATTATTATTATTATTATTATTATTATTATTATTATTATTATTATTATTATTACTTACTTACTTACTTACTTACTCACTCTGGCACTATCGAACCCGAAGGTTCATGGCCGCGCGGGACATAAGCTCTCCATACATCCCTGTCCTGAGCTAATGCTTTCCAATCATTCCCTGTATAATCTACTTCCCTCAAATCATAGTTAATGTTGTTCTCCCACCTCATTCTTGGTCTACCAACTGGGCGTTTTCCCTCTGGCTTTCCTACAAGAAGCTTCCATGCACGTCTTTCATTCCCCATACGCGCAACATGTCCTGCCCATCGCAGTCTACGAGACTTAACTGTTCTTATTATATCTGGCTTCCTATAAAGACCATGTAGTTCATTGTTATGTAGTCTTCTCCATTCACCTGTCTATTCATCTTTCTTTGGTCCAAAAATGTTCCTAAGAACTTTATTCTCAAATACTTGTAATCTCCTTTCCTCCCTTAAAGTAAGAGTCCATGTTTCGCACCCATATAATATAACTGGTAGAATAATAGTTTTATATATTTTCAGCTTAACGTTTTTTGAAAGGAGTTGGGACATCAAAAGTATTATTATTATTATTATTATTATTATTATTATTATTATTATTATTATTATGACTATAACTTTGGGCAAAGAAAGATGTGTAAACATTGGAAATCTGTATATACATTAAATAAAAAAATATATATTGTTGCTATATATTTCGTCAACACGTGTTAGCAAATTCCAAGTGAAACTATATTCTATTTCACAGCTTTAGACAGGGAAAATAAACAAAATCCCCAACTTTCTTCCTTCCTTGAACACGTGTGTGATTTCTCTCTGTTCATAATCCTAGGAACAATGACTCCGAGCGTTCTTCAGGGTAACTACTATATTTATGGTTTTATTTCCCCTTCATAATCAATATAGACTCTACTTGATTCGGACGCCCATTACCTTGTGATGTCTTCTTACCACACCCCAGGGTTCTCCGCACAAACTAATTGAACCCATTCAGAATACAATCTTTCTGTCCAGTCTGCAAAAGTTTATCTTTTCTATTCCTCTGATATGGCCAAGTTTCCTGTGTCATAATTTATTTTGCACCCTACAGGACTATTGATCCATTAACTAAATATATCATAATCACTCTACTAATGAAAAAACGTAAATACTATGTGCTTTTATCATAAGTAATGCCACGAGTGATTTCCAATTTATCTAGAGGATTTGGAAATCAAGAGTGGCATTTGTTAGGACTATTTAACGAAAACAATTAAGCTATTTACTCAGAAAACATTATTTAAATATAGTTATTTTAAAACATTTATAGATTTAATGTAAACAGCGATGTTTGAAAACAAATTAGACATTTTTGATTATGTTTTATTTATTCATCACTGCAACTTGATCATGCTATTTATTGCTAAATAGGATCGCAATATTGTAAGAATGCACCCTAGTGGATAAAAAATGAAACACATCAAACTGTATATTATAACCAATATTATAGGTTATTAATTTTTTTTTCGGAACAGTTCAGGAGAATCAGTATTTCAAAAACACAATTATTGAACCCACAATTATCAAATGTGTAGGTCGAAGGAATCTTTTCATTGTTTGCTTTATTCAACGTATTTATTAGAGAGTCAAGTCACTGCAAAATAATGCTCTGACCTGTTCAGAATATTAAAAAGGAGGAGCTTTCTTTATATTAGTAATCAAAATTCGATAACTATCGAACTGAAACACGACTGTGATTGCTTTTGAAACGAAATTCAATGAAACGTGATTGGTCATTGACTCCCATATGGGGCATGAGTTAAATAGTCATTTATAATAATAAAGTATACTGACGTAGCCATATGTTGGGCCATAGCCTCTCATTTGTTAGGAATTACTACCCAATACTAGTAACATTCATATCAAATTCCGTTCAGGTCAAGTCATGTGATAAAAGTTAAGAATTAAATTGTACCTGTTGGTAGGTGCCGTCGTCCTCAACTTTGTTAAGATAACTTCCGAAAGCGCTCCAGTTAATTTTATATAGAATAGTTTAACAAAGTTGAGGACGACGGCACCTACCAACAGGTACAATTTAATTTTTAACTTTCATCATATTACTACCCAAGTTAATTTAGTTATGCTTATTTGCCTCATAGATGTCATGAATGGTATGCGGTCAACACACCGACCCAATGAGACATCTAGCAGGCAACTAAGGTATTTACTAGGAAGATGAGATCGATAAATGTTATTAGAGGTCTTTCTATTCAGGCTTAAGGATCTTTTACGAGCCTGAAAATCTTCAGACTCGGGACCCACGGCTTAAAGTCCCTCCCGGAGGACTTGGTCCTTGGATTTTTCCACCCTAAAAAATCCCACGACACCGGCCGGGTTTGAACCCGCCACCCTTGGGTCAATAATTACAAGTTTAGGTATCTGTGAGAGAGATGTACAGACTAAAATTGCAATGGCAAAAAATGCAACTAAGACATTACATGGAGTAATTTGGAACAAAAATATTAAAAAAGGAAACTAAAATGAATATTTATAAGAGAATAATACAGAATATTTTGTCATATGGAAGCGAAAACTTGGTCTTTGACGGAATTACAAAAGAATAAAATTAGAATAGTTGAATTTGATTATTTTAGAAGAAGCCTCCAAAAACAAGACAGGATAAAATAAAATATGAATTCCTTTGGAGAGAAATGAATGTCACCACATGTGTTGTTAAGAGGATTCAAAATCAAACGCTTAAATTGTATGGCCATGTACAAAGAATGGAAAATGAAAGATGGCCAAAAAATATATGCCAGTGGTCACCCCCTGGAAGAAATAAACGTGGCAGACCAAGATGGAAATGGAAAACCTACGTCAGAACAATAATGAGGATAGGAATTTGGAAGAGGAGATTGGAATGATAGAGATAAATGGAAACTGAAGACAGCAAACCTATAAGTGTGGGAAAGCCGAAGAAGAAGAAGAAGAAGATTACATAACTTCAACAGTGTTTTACTGTGAATTTTATAAGAATTGATAGCACTGATCAACAATGTTTTCTTCACATGAAATCTGATTAGTGAATCTAGTGCATTTTTCCATTACTGAATTCAGATATGTAGTCAGAATTTTTCCATCAGGCACAGTCTTTTTGTGACAGCTAATTTTTTAAAATTGATTTTAGCCTTCTCTTTAACCTGTCATAGGAACATTTACCTTATATGTAGTGATTTTATTCAAGATGTATTTAAGGGCTGTCTCTGATGAGAACGGTGAGCGTTTTCATCAGCAAATTTCCACAATGGAAAAGAGGTACCAAGGCAAGTGGAGTTCTAATATGCTGGCTGACTACTGTTGGGCCAAGAAGAGAGATGTTCCAGATGCAAAATATGCCCGAAAATCACTATCTACTATTTTTTAGGTAAGTCAGAATGAGTTAGAGTTAGATGGATTTTATTACAAATTATCAAAATTATAAAAAATGAAATGAATATCACAGAAAACTCTTGCCTGATAGGAAAAAAACTGAAATTATATTTAAATTCAGGAAGAAAAATACTTCTAAAATCTCATATTCTTATTAATTAAATAAAAATAAAACTACGTTTTATTTTTATTTAAAACACTGGCTCTTCCAACTCTTTTGTATGGTAGCGAAGTATGGACGTTGAAACAGAAGGATATACAGAGACTTAGATCTGCTGAAATGAGATATCTTCGGAGGACTGCAGGATATACACTACTAGATCACAAAAAAATGAAGACATCTTAGAAGAATTACACATGGAACATTTAGAAAACAAAATTTCTGATTATAAGTCAAGATGGATACAACATGTTCATCGAATGGAAGATGACAGAATACCCAAACTAATGTTAAGATATCAACCTGCAGGAAGAAGAAGACCAGGACGTCCACTCAAAAGACTTCTGGATGGTGTTTCTCTTGAGGCCGAAACAGGTCAACAAATGGCCTAAATTCGTGAATGTACTATGATGATGATGATAATTAATAAATATGGATTTTCATCACGTAAACAGCAACTCAATTGATTATCATATTTTTATTCTTGTGAAAGAAAAAAAGTTCATTTTTGTCGACCATAGTAGTAGAATAGGTGTGCTTAGAAAATATGTAAGTTGATGATAACACTGTACACCCCTGAGGAGCAGAATCTCGTGTTGTTGGATTATGAAGGCATTTCCACAGAGCGCCATGTTGTGGTAAAGATCCACAAATAACCCAGGAAACAATAAAATGACTTGAAACACTGGTGAAAAGAAAGGTTTTATCCCACAGACTCTAAGCCTTTGTAACAACACGCACCCCTCCGTACAATCTGATACAATTACGTTAACAATATGCCTACCTTTCTTATTTTCTGGTTTTCCAATCCTTCCCGGATTATATGAAAACGAAAATAAACTTTTGTTTTCAAGGTTATCTAACTGAGATGTGAAGCAAAAATGCAGTAAATTGTTTTCAGTTATAATTTATTGTTAAATGTTAGCAAATAATTTTTGCTTCTGATGAAGTTCTTAGCATGCGCAAAGAAATTAAACATAGGCTCAATTCTGGAAATGCGGGCTATTATGCATTACAGGGAATATTGTGGTCCCAAAACCTTTCAATTTTTTTTAATGCCACCAGTTTTGTCCTTTAAGACATTTCTGGTATTTTCTCCTGGAAATGGCGTAATTATAACCCACTTCTGAGGTTGGGGCGCCTGGATGACGGGGTTTACGTTGCCTCGATGATATGATGGAAGTAGTGCGCCAGGAGAGCCCCTAATCCTAAGCTTAATCTAAGATGAATATGAATGATGGTGATTGCGATAGCCATGATTTTGGGGACCGTTGGCCTTGAAGTTTTCCTGACATTTGTCTTACAGGTGAGGAAAAACCCCGATAAAAACCTCAACCAGAAAAATTGTGCCGATCGGGGATCGAACTCGGGCCCGCTGCGTGACAAGGCAGCACGCTACCTCGAGACCACAGCGGTGGACTTTTCAAAAAATTTGAACTGAAAATATATTAAACTGTTATTCTACCAGTTATATTATATGGTTGAGAAACACGGTATCTTACTTCAAGGGAAGAAGGAAGATTACGAGTATATGAGAACACTTTTTAGAAATATTGTTGGGCCCAAAAGAGATTAACAGACAGGTGAATGGAGAACATTACACAATAGTAAGCTACATTATATGTATATAGGAAGTCAGATATAATATAAACAGTTAAGTCTCATAGATAGCGATGGACAGGACATGCGGCACGAATTGGGCAATGGAAGAAGTGCATGAAAAGCTTCTTCTAGAAAAAACAGAAAGGAAATGTCCAGTTGATAGACCAAGAATGAGGTGAGAGAATAACATTATCTAATGATTGATGGGGGGAGTAGATTATACAGGGGTTTGATTGAAAAACATTTGCTCAGGATCGGGCTGTATGGAGAGCTTATGTGTTGCAGGCCATGAACTTAAGGGTTCGATAGAGCCAGTTAGTTATTTATTTTGTTGCTGTTTTTTTTCGTTTTTGTTGTTGTCTTTGATGTAGTTTGAAATGGAATTAAGGATGTTTGTGTGTGATTTTGGTTCTGTCATATAAAATTATTGGTTTTCCAAAAAAACGATAAAAAGTATCATAATACCGGCATACAGAGCCTCTGGTAGTTTGATATATAATTTCTCACGTCGAGTCTGTCTTTTCACAGCCACCAATTCAATAAATCTGCTGCAGAAGGTTCATCGAACGTCAGAAGCTGATTTTGGATTTTATACGTGATGGAACACACCACCAACATCAGACAAAAGAAGGCAGTGACGCGTGAACATATATTCCTCCTCATAAAATAATATTTCCCTTTTTTGTTGCAGAAAAATCAACGATTCAACAAATGTTTTTTTAATAAACCCTGGTTTCTAGTATTTGAATTTAATTTCATCATAAACGATATGACATGAAGCAAGATAATGTTAAAAGACAATAAAAAAAATGAAGTATATGAATACCCGTGAACCGAAAGTGCGATTTTCGGTTCGCAACTGCAGTGCCGTTATCCTCCTTGAACAGAAAGATTCGTGAACTATGCCAATATCCCTTCTCTGTGCATCTACCCCCACTCTTCTTTTTACCTCTCCTGTTGCGCTGTTTGTGCTGCGCATCTCCCCTTCTACCTCGGAACGCTCAAATACGCTACGCACATTCTGAACATTATCATTCGATGGGAACTTTTGTTTAGACTAGGTCGTCTGGAGCACGCGAGTGGCGTGGTTGGAGTTTTGGTCCGGAGGACCAGGGAAAGCCACCCTGGCTTGGACTGTTTGTATGAATGAACTTGTTAGAGTGAGGTATGATATATTTTTTATGTTAATGATTATTTATATGTTTGTTTAAATTCAAGAATGATCAATATTTATATTTGTTATATTTTTCCTAAACTTCATACGTCTTGTTTATATTAAACATCATTTTTATATACATCCTGTTTAATGTTCGAATTATTTATGTGCATGATGCTGTTCGATATATTCCCGTACATAAACTTACTGATTTAGGAGATCATACAAGCTTCCTTTTTTTCCGTCTAGCTTTCATGGTTAATAATAATAATAATGATACATCCAGTTTAACCAAGAATCATAGATTAATCAAGTGTTTTAAGATCTATTATTGATTGATGTTTAAGGGTTTGGAAAAGAAAGATGAATCAATCTTTGCTTCTTATGGGCCCGGGCAAAGGCTTTTGATTAATAACCTTGATTGTTATGAACTCTACGCTAATATATACAACGGAAACAAAAGACGATACACGGCGGCGCAGAGCGTGTTTTTTATAAGAAACTGCACAAATGGTAGGCAGACCGTGGATTTATTATCCGAACTCTGCACACCCGCTAGGGAACAATAATATAGCAATGACTCAAATATTTCAAATTTGAGAGTTCATTCCTTTTTTCAAAAGTGATCTAATTACTATTAACAAATGCGTTATTCTGATTGGTCTATTGCTATTATTAATAGGAAGAACAAGGAAGACACTTTTGTAAGTTGTAACAATTTATAAGAAACTAGGGTACCCAGCAGACGTTGTCCTGCCCTAACCTTCAATTCTCATGTCATGGGCGGACGATAAAAATATGTTACTTTTTACCATAAAATTCAGCAATTAGGACGTAATTAGATATTATTAAATAAGTTCGCAAGAAAACCTCTTACTGCCTTCTGTTGTGGCTCAAGAAGTGTGAATGATGACGTCACATAGTTATGTCGGAACATAACGATAATGCAGATGACTACGCATCTGACATAGAAAAAATCCTATAACCCGATCGCCGCGCCACCTACCAAGTTCAATTGTGAATCTAAACCATCCAGGGACCCACTCAAACACACAAAAAAAGAAAATCATCCAAATCGGATGAACACACAACGCTAATAACGCAACTGGGGTACAGACCAGATGAGTTCTTAACCATCGACAACTTCCGATGTTTAAATTGTCTTCATAAACATTAGAATTTACCCTCCTTTGCAGATAATTAGAGTGAAAAAAAAGATAAATTGATGAGAGTGAGTCAAAACAGTTCCCCCCCCCCCCCAGCTAGATTTCATTTCTGACCCACTGTGCACCGGTCCCATACTGGCCGAAATTCCATGAGAAAAATTTCTTCACTCGTAGAGACTCGAACCAGCGTAAGTCCCGTAGTTCTGCGCCAAGACTTCTCGCCTTAACCACTCGGCTACGGCGCGAGATTCTTGGTATCATCAATGAAAACAAAAATGGTTATTGTGAGTTATCCGTAAGAGATAAGGGACTCTTGGTATCAATGAAAGGCAAAAATGGTTTTTGTGAATTATCTGTAAGAGATAAACATATGCTGATCGCGGACTTTTTTGTAGACTTTTTTTATATATTCAATTCTGTGTACATTAATTTGGTGTATTTGTTATGGTTTAGGCAGCATAAGCCATTTAAGCGTCCAAAGAGCTACTTTTTTCACGTTTCCCACTACAAAGGGAGATTTTTAAGGGTGTAGGAGTTGAGTATCACAACTCTCTTATAGCCTATGTTAATCCCGGGAATCTCCTGAACATTGTGCAAAAAACCCCATCACAATCGGATCAACGGTATGGCCGCGCATAAAGTACGAACAAACAAACAAACATACAAACAAACAAACATTATTTTTTATATATAAGAAGACTATCTAACATCCAGCGTACGCTACTACGCATAAATAAATCATATGTTTTATCTTAAGTTGAATAAGTAAATGGAGAAAAAATATATAAATTTATATCATAATTATTTTTATAGTACCTGTGCTGTTTACCCGGCTTTGGCCGGAAATCTACGTAGTACGAAATACTTGGCATAAATGAGTTGAAAAACTAAATTCGTAATTTTGAGTTATCCTTAAAAGAATACTCGCTGTGCGCTGCTATGCTTGCCCGGGAATCTACTTATTCCGATCTTCTTGGCATCACAATGGTTAGTTTGAGTTAACCGTAAAAGATAAATATATGCTGTCGCAGGCTTTTTCTTTTTTTAGATTTATTGAGATATTCAATTCTGTGTACATTGATTTGGTTTATTTATTATACGCAGAGTAAGCCATTTAAGCGTAAAAAAAAACTTTTTTTTTACATTTTCACTAAAAAGGGTAATTTTTATGGGTGAAGGGCTTGATCATTAAAACTGTCTTACAGCCTATAATGATCCCGGGAAAATCCTGAACATTTTGCAAAAATCCCCATCACAACAATCGGATAAACGGTGTGGCAGCGCACGTTTGCCCGGGAATCTACTTATCCCGATCTTCTTCTTATCAATGAAAGACAAAAACGGTTATTGTGAGTTATCAGTAAAAGATAAACATATGCTGTCGCGGATTTTTTTGTAGAATGTTTTCAGATATTCAATTATGTGTACATTAATTTTGTGTATTTGTTATGATTCAGGCAGCTAAACAATTTAAGCGTCACGTTTTTAAGGATGTAGAATTTGAGTATCACAACTCTCTTATAGCCTATTTTCATCCCGGGAATTTGCAGAACATTTTGCAAAAAGCCGCATCACAATCGGATGAACGGTATGGCAGCGCATAAAATACTAACAAACAAGCATGCATTTATTAATTAAATAAAAATAAAATTTAGTTTTATTTGATTTTCATATTTATTAAGATATATTCAGTGACAGCTGTTTCGGTACACTATACCTTCTTCAGACATATTATTTGTATATCATGCATTTGTATTTCATAATCATCATCATCCAGGGATTAAGCTTGTTGGCGTGTCCCGGTTCCACGAAAGCTAGAATTGTTAAAATTGTTCAGACTATCTTCTCTGTGGTCGTCCAACATTTCTACTTCCGTGTGGTTTATAATTTAGCAATAATTTTGGAAATCTTTCTTCTGGCTTTCTATCAATATGTTCTCTCCAGTCGTTCCTATATTTAATTATTCGGTCTGTACGTTTGAAAATATTTAGTTCCTTTCTTATATCTTCATTCCTTTTCTTATCCAGCAGAATATATCCTGCTATATTTCTTAAAAATCTTATCTCAGCTGCTTCCAATCTTTGTTCTTGTCTTTTAGTGATCGTCCAACACGCTGATCCATACCATCAATACAGGAACAGCCATTACTTTATAAAATGTAATTTTTGTTTCTTTTCTTGTGTTTTTAAGGGTTCTTTAATAGTGCCACACATTAGATTACATTTATTTATTTTGTCATTAACTTCTTCAATTTTAACATATGATAAATTGAAACCTAGATATTTAAAACTGTTCACTTGCTTTAAAATGTTATTATCAATTACTATTTTTGCTCTTAAGGTATCATGTCCTTTAAATGCTAAATTTTTAGTTTTATTCTTTGAAATTTTTAAGTTGTAATTTGACTTACTATTTCAAATTAAAAATAGCTCTTTGTAGATCTTCTTCTGAACTGGAAATCACTACTTGATCATCGGCAAATAATATTGTATCCAACAGTTTATTTTAAAATGTTTATTTAAATCAATCTGCCATTTTGTATATATTAGATTAATTCTCTTAAGAAACTAAACAGGTAATAGAATTGTTAGAAGAAGGAACGACTTGTTTGAAAAATATCCTAAAGTTGTCTGATGTAGGTCAGGATGCCCTTAGAAACCACGTTTATCTTCTGGTTGCAAAAGATGATGTATTAATCCTGTTTACAAAGTAGATGAAGCAGTTTATTTATGAAGTTGTAGAAAGTTGGTAGTACCTGAAATCCTCTAATTATCTTGGAACATCATGTTAACCACAACTCCAGCAGAGGATTATATATAATTGAAGCCCCCAGTCAATATTCGTTAACCATCTGTGCTGGGTGTTCAAACGCTAAGATGCTTCTAGAATGTAACTACACTCTGCAAATAGCGGCTAATAAAACTGGTCTACAAAAATGAACTTTTTTTTCTTTCACAGGAATAGAAAGAAAAGATTCTAGAAGCATTTTTATGCTAAATTCAATTATCATTTCAGTTTTTCCTCTTGCGACAGGAGTTTTACGCGATATTCATTTGAATTTTTATAGGATCTTTCATACATTACGACTCAAGAAGAGTCCAATAGAAGACTTTCTACATATTTCCTTTGACAATAATCGTGTTCCATGTACACTTTTATTATTTATTTACATTTTAAACTTTCTTTACCAAGCCAATTACTTCATCAAATTATAGGTTATTATTATTGTTACTGTCCACCGCTGTGGTCTCGAGGTAGCGAGCTGTCTTGTCACGCAGCGCGCCCGGGTTCGATCCCCGGTCGGGGCAGTTTTTCTGGGTGAGGTTCTTATCGGGGGTTTTCCTTATCTGTAAGACAAATGTCAGGAAAACTTTAAGACCCAAACGGTCCCCGAAATCATATGGCCATCATCATCCTTCACCGGTGTGGAAAGCAACGGGAAACTACCACACCTACAATTCCCTAGTAAAGCTGCAAGCATAGCATGAAAGTGCTATGATTGCAGTGAAGTACCTGCCCTCGAGCAGAATTACTATGGATGGATTATTGTTAGTATTGTTATTATAATTACAAAATTTATTTATTTCCATTGTCAACTTTATATTGTGTAGCCTATATCTATTATGTATCTTTAACATGTAGATAATTGATAATTGTTATTGCATGTATAATTTAACCCGGGTGAAGTGGAAGACAAGACCTTACGGTCTTAATTCCATCAGGTAAAATAAATTAAATAATTGTATTGTAAGCCCATGTTTTCCCTTTACAGAGATTTAGGCGCTCTCCCCCTACAGGGAAGAATTTGAGCCATACTAATTTACTTACGCTTTTTTTTCGTATAGATGTCATATTTGAGTTGCCCGTAGTCAGCGTTCCGCCTCATACTGACATCTAGGAAACCAAGGTAGTACTAGGACGGGAAAATTCGGTAAATTTTGCTTAGAGGCCTTTTCATTCAGGATTAAGGATTTTTTACGAGCCAGAAAATCTTCAGACTCGGGACCCACGGCTTAAAGTCCCTCCCGGAGGACTTGCTCGTTGGATTTTTCCGTCCTAAAAAATCCATCGACCCCGGCCGGGTGTGAACCCGCGACCCTCGGGACCAGAGGCAAGGAGCATGACCACTAGTCCACCGCGGCCGATTAAATAAACACTTTAAAAAATCAATAATCGAATCATAAATACAACGAAATAAAAAACTATTTTTTTAAATTTTCATCTGCATGTACTCCCATTTAATTGCGTAAAATTATATCAGGCATATGTCCACCTCCACTGTCTCGTCAGGCGGTTACTCGGTCTATGAAGTTCGTGATGACCCTTTCACAGACATCTCTGTTGATGTCGTTGATGACACTTTCAATTTCTTCCTTAAATTGGAGAACTGTTCGTGATTTGTTCACGTAGACTTTGAACTTCACAGAACCCCATAAAAATAAGGTCACAAGATCTGGGAGGTCATTCCAAGTTGCCACGAATAGAAATCACAGACTTGAGGGAATTTTTCATCTTAATGTCTCGCGGGACAGGTGTGACAGGTCAAAAGCCAACGTGGACAAACCACCAACTGTTCTCCAACTTAACCCATTTTTTTTTTCAGGTTTAAATGCTCAATTCATTTCCGCAGAAAGAGCATTTAAGTTACCGTACATTATATTGTCTATTTTCAGACATTCAAAACAAGCAAAAGACAACGGTATTTGAGATCACAATAAGGGTGAAGGCCAAAACACATTTCTCTACTGTTCATAAATGTTAACAAAAGATTACCCTACGAAGGGTTGTACAAAATATTGCAAAAAATATATATTTTTTGTTCAATGCCACCCGTTTGTCATGCGACATTTCAGGTATTATTTCCTAGCATTGGAGTATTGTATCCCACTTCTGAGGTTGGGGCGCCTGGAAGGCGGGGTTACGCTGCCCCAGTGATATGATGGGTGATGACGATGGGTAAATGATGCGCCAGGAGAGGCCTTAAACCTAAACTTAATCTAATGAGGTGAATATGATATTGATGATAATGATGGCCAGATGATGTTCGGGGACCTTTTGGGCCTTAAAGTATCCTGACATTTGCAAAATATATAACAACAGAGTAAAGCGAGTGTACCTCGTCTTCTGAGTTGAAGGCCATTTAACTGCCGGCGAGTCTACCTCGTCTTTTGAAGCGAATGGGCTAAGGAAGAAATTCAACGTGTCGTCAACGACATCAACAGAGATGTCCGTGGAACGGTCATCTCGACACAAAACACTTATCGCAAGAAGAAGAATGTATATCTTTATCAAAATATATATATATACATGTTGATTTACATTGTTTCTATGTGAGCATAATAAAATTTTAAAATCATCTGCAGGGATTACCGGGTAGATAAATCGATAATAACCGCAAAATCTCGATATGTGAACACCACAATCATTTTTAGATTCTTGACATTAAACCTCGCGTTTGAATTACTGAGTGAGCTTTGGGCAATAAATCGATTAGAAACCAGTGACGTATGGATGTCATTTAGGGGAAAGTGGTTTAATACGGACGGATATTTATTGACAGTTCTACTGAACCTTAGAGATAAAGTGATCCCGCTACAGGCCTCAGGAGTTTAAGGCTCTCACTTGTTCTGGACAATCGGCACTTGATGTCAGCCGGGTTGTTAGTCCTGCGTGACGGCCACCTTTACCACAGAAGAAGCGTCCGGTACTCATTTCCGTTAGAGGCTGAGTCGATCCCAGGGACATAGTTCCGCCAGAAGGTTTGGATCAGTTTAAAAATCCTGACCCCATCGGGACCCGAACCCTCGACGTTCTGGCTTGTAGCGCAGTGCCTTATCCACTATGCTACGGCGTGCAATGTAAATGTTATGTACAAACAAAATTGTATACGATAAACATAATAAGAATACCAATAATAATAATGATTACCTTTATTATTATTATTATTATTATTATTATTATTATTATTATTATTATTATTATTATTATTATTATTATTATTATTATTATTATTATTATTATTATTATATTTACGATAAAATAATTTATAAACAAAAGAAGAGAATATAACAACGAAACACACATAGCTTTTATTGATTTTGTCAAGGCATTTGATAAAGTAGACAGAGGAAAATTCTGGACAATTTTAAAAGAAAAAGGAATTCCGAAACACTTAATAACAGCTATAAAGAGTTTGTACTGGAACACAAATTTTGTTATAAAAACTAGAAATGAAGTAAGTAAAAATAAAATTCATACTAATCAAGGAGTTAAACAAGGATGCAGTATCTCCCCAGTTTTATTTAACCTATACATCAATGATATAATAAAAAAATGGAACGAAGAAACAAATAAAGAAATAAAATTAGATAAAACACACTACTTGAAAACATTATTATATGCTGATGACCAGGTAATAATAGCAAATACAGAACACGAACTTCAAAGGTTGGTGTCACGGCCTGCTGTAGTCTCAACTAAACTATTTTTTGGGATTTACCGTATAAACATTGGCTAGACTATTAACGTAAGTCAGTTGTTTATAATGAACACAAATACTTACAACAAAGTTGTTATTATCTTACTATTATTTATTATTATGAAAACAGTCAGCTGCGGTGGACTAGTGGTTATGCTCCTTGCCTCTGGACCCGAGAATCGCGGGTTCAAACCCGGCCAGCGTGTCGATGGATTTTTAGGACGGAAAAATCCAAGGAGCAAGTCCTCCGGGAGGGACTTTAAACCGTGGGTCCCGAATCTGAAGATTTTCAGGCTCGTAAAAAATCCTTAAGCCCGAATGAAAAGGCCTCTAAGCAACATATACCGAATTTTCGCGTCCTAGTACTACCTTGGTTTCCTAGATGTCAGTATGAGGCGGAACGCTGACCACGGACCACTCAAAATGAAATCTATACGAAAACAATTGTAACAAAATTAATATGGTACAAATTCTTCCCTGTAAGGGTAGAGCGCCTAAATCTCTGTAAAGGGAAAACATGGGCTGACAAAAAAATATGAAAACACCATCGTGAAAAAAGTAATGTACAACGCACGTTTGTGAAGTGTTTTACAGAATCTCGGAAATGTTCCTCGCTTCCGTGAGAAACACTTCCCAACCTCGTGTTGTAGCATACTATTTAAGAGTTGCTTTCCGCTTCTCTTCACAATCCGTTAATTCACACAAGTAACTGTGTTTGAGTGAGTTGAATTTGAAATGAATTTAGTAGTCTATAAACAAAACACTAATTACAGAAACAGAATTAGTTTATTCAGTTGAAAAATTAAAATTAATTATACTTCATGATTATAAAAACAATCTACACATGAGTTTTCAGATGAGAGAGCTGCCCTCAGCGACCGATATATTTTCTCTCTCTCTCGTTTTCTCTCTCTCTCTCTCTCTCTCCTCTCTCTCTCTCTCCTCTCTCTCTCTCTCGCTTTCTCTCTCTATATATATCTATCTATCCCTATATCTATCTATCTCTATCCCTGTCTCTCTATATCTCTCTATATATATCTCTATATCTTTCTTTATATCTCTATATATGTATCTCTCTATCTATCTATATATCTATCTAGTCCAACGCTGTGGTCTCGAGGTAGCGTGCTGCCTTGTCACGCAGCGAGCCCGGGTTCGATCCCCGGTCGGGGCAGTTTTTCTGATTGAGGTTTTTATCGGGGTTTTTCCTCACCTGTAAGACAAATGTCAGGAAAACTTTAAGGCCCAAACGGTCCCCGAAATCATATGGCCATCATCATCATCATCATCATCCTTATCATTATCATCATCATCCTTCACCGGTGTGAAAAGCAACGGGAAGCTACCACACCTACACAATTCCCTAGTAAAGCTGCAAGCATAGCATGAAAATACTATGATTGCAGTGAAGGACCTGCCTTCGGACAGAATTACTATGGATGGATCTCTCTATCTCTATCTATCTCTCTGTATATCTCTCCCTCTATATATATATATATATATATATATATATATATATATCTTCTTTTTTCTCTCTCTCTTCTCTCTCTCTCCTTTCTCTTCTCTTTCTCTCTCTCTCTCTCTCTCTCTCTTCTCTCCTCTCTCTTCCTCACTCTCTCTCTCTTTCTTCCTCTCTCTCTATTCTTCTTTTTCTCCTCTGCTTTTACTTATTTCTCTCTCCTTTTTCCTAAAGGCTATCCGCTCTTAATCCATTCGCTTCAGATTTAAATGCTCAATGAATTTCCCCAGAAACCAGATTTAAGTTACTGTAAATTATATTGTCCATTTTCAGTCATTCAAAACAAACAAAAGATAACGGTACTTGAGAAAACAATAAGGGTGAAGGCCGAAAACACATTCTTCTTCTATTCATATATGTTAACAAAAGATTACCCTACCAAGGGATGTACAGAATATTTCAAACTATATAACAGCACAGTTAAGCGAGTGTACCCCGTTTTCTGAGTTGAAGGTCATTTAACTGCCGGCGAGTCTACCTCGTCTTTTGAGGCGAATGGGTTAAAGTGATGCTCATCAAAACAAAACCATGTGACCTACTCGCTTTTCATTGGTTATGAACACCGACGTATGATGTAGTTCCCATCATCAAATTAGAAACATGTCCTCTGAATATACTTGTTATTCTTCGTGAACGAAAATAATAATATTCAAAATATATAAAATATTCTAAAATATACCTAATCAATAATTACAACTTAAAATAATAGTTTATTACATGTGTATGATACATTTGAGTCAGGCTTCAGTCGATTCTGATGCAACAAAATGGCAGAAGGTGTCGAGTCTTCTGTTGCTGGGTCGCCATCTAAATTTTTAAAACATGGGGGTAAAGGCGGGCGTCACGCAGGGCTGACAACCCGGCTGACATAAAGTGCCGATTGTCTAGAAAAAGTGGGAGCTTTAACCTCCTACTACCCCAAGGGCCTCCGGGCCTGTTGTGGGATCACTTTACTTTACTTAAAATCCAAATTTCACTTCCGTATTTTAGAGAAGCTTCTGATGTGATGTTATGTAATCTTAGTTTTGTCTCTGTCCTCATCTCTTTACCAAAATGTCTTCGTATTACCCCATTCATTTTATTATATTTTTTTTGTAATTTTGAATCAATGATAATAATAATAATAATAATAATAATAATAATAATAATAATGCTTTATTTTAGCTGGCAGAGTTAAGGCCATAAGGCCTTCCATTCCACTCAACCAGCTAATAGTAGAATTATACAAAAATTACAAACGGTATATATATGTCTACTTTTCTATTACATTCCGTATTATCTTCAGTATCCGTAATACATATATATATATGGAGCCTATAATATATTTATAAGATTGTTAACTCACATATTGCTACAAAAATGTGTGCGTTCTTTGCGTTCATCTTTGAACTATTCTGCACTGTCATTTACACCACAATCATCGTAATGTGATACGTGATGCATTAAAGCGTCTATAAAGTAAGCAAGAATTGAAAACATGAATTCGTTGACGTATGAAGTCATGTGAAGATACTGAAGTAAGAGATGTAGAATGGATGATTTTCTTCCCGTTGGTCGATGTTGCAGAATGGATGCAGCAGAAATGTATTCACCAGCACACAAAGGAAATATGTGCGTCAAATAGTACACACATTATAGTAAGCGCTGCTAGAAACGTTTCCGTACAAACTGCTATACATTCAAGATTACATTCCAAAATACAGTGCTCAATGAACCGTCACAGAGTTACGTTCACCATTTCATTATTATTATTATTATTATTATTATTATTATTATTATTATTATTATATCTGCCCTAAATGGAATAGTATGGGATAAACATATCTTCAAAGAAACAAAAAAAAACATTTTAATACAATAATCAGAAGCATTATTACCTATGGAGCTGATGTGTGGGCTTTAAATGCACAAATGAAAAAAAAATTGCTCGCCACTGAAATGGACTACTGGAGACGTGCTGCAAGAATATCCAGGAAGGATAAAATCAGAAATTCATATATAAAAGAAAAAAATGCAGGTACATTATTCAATATTAGATTTTATAAAGAAGAAACAATTAAATTGGTACGGACATATTAGAAGGATGGAAGAAGGAAGACTACCTAAGATAATCATGGATTGGGAACCACAGGGAAGGAAAAAGAAGGGTAGACCAAATATTACGTGGATTCAGGGAATCAATGAAACTAGGAGGGAATGGAAAATAGAAGAAGATATATGGATGAACAGACAAGAATGGAAAAATGTGTTGAAACAAATGTGTTGTTAACTGTGAACATGGGTACCTGAAAAATGTATATTCATTGTAAGCGCCGGAATAATAAAATAATAAATAAAAAATAATAATAATAATAATAATAATAATTATTATTATTATTATTATTATTATTATTATTATTATTATTATTATTATTATTATTATTATTATTATTATTATTATTATTATTATTATTATTATTATTATTGTAGAGAGACCACCTATTTCGGAATCAAATAAAATAAAAATGAAAGTTATGAAGAGGAAATAAGAAATAAAAAGAACAAAGGAAAATTTTCAATTGCTTGCCTCAAAGGAATATTGTAGGATAAAAATATAAATAATAAAAATAAAATTAATATGTATATCGTCCACCGCTGTGGTCTCGAGGTAGTGTGCTGCCTTGTCACGCAGCGAGCCCGCGTTCGATCCCAGGTCGGGGCAGTTTTCTGGGTGAGCTTTTTATCGGGGTCCTCAGCTGTAAGACAAATGTCAGGAAAACGTTAAGGCCCAAACTGTCCCCGAAATCATATGACCATCATCATCATCATCATCATCCTTATCATTATCATCATCATCCTCCTTCACCAGTGTGAAAAGCAACGGGAAGCTACCACACCTACAATTCCCAAGTAAAGCTGCAAGCATAGCATGAAAATGCTATGATTGCAGTGAAGGACCTGCCTTCCGGCAGAATTACTATGGATGGATATATATATATATATATATATATATATATCATACAATTGTTAAAAGCATCATTACTTATGGAGCAGAACTTTGGCCATTAACAACAAAAACAAATAAGTATCTTTTGGCAACGGAAATGGATTTTATACGAAGGGCGGCAAGATTTTCAAGAAGAGAAAAAATTAGAAACTCAGTTATAAGAGAGAAAATGAAGATTGAAGACACTATTTTAGATTATGTTAAAACTCCGAAATTAAGATGGTACGGACATGTCCATTAATGGAAGAGGATCGGCTACCAAAATGTGTTTTGGAATGGAAACCTGAGGGAAGCCGAGGCAGAGGAAGACCTAAAACCTTCTGGAGTCCGGGAATATATTAATACATGAAGGAGTAGAATCTACTACCAGGAGATTGGATGGGTCGACAAAATTGGCTATTAGGAATCGGACGATGTCAAATACATTAATCAACCGATGATCTATTTATTATTATTATTTTTATTATTATTATTATTATTATTATTATTATTTTGAAATTCAACAAAAACTTATGTCAATGTGACACGTGGTATCTATTTACATGCAAGCTGTAATAGTTATATCTCTACTTAGATAAAGTAGGCCCTACATACTGCATAATCAGTAGTCCTGCAACAATAAACACAGCTGTAATAAACCATATCATTTGTATATCCTTCCTGTTTTGTTTTTCTATAATAAGCAGACAGCTGACCGATAAGAAAATGCACATCGGAAATAATGTATCAAACATGATGTGGGATTGTACTAATTCACTACCTTAAAAAATCGTTGAGCGGGCGTATAAACTAAATACAGTGAAACCTGTCTTAGCTGGAACCTTTATAAGAAGGAAACCTGTAGAGATGGAAAAGAATCTCCAGAACGGTACGATTTTATATGTAAAATCGTCCTGTATAAGCCGGAAACCTTCATAACGCGGAAACGGAATGGTTTTTAAAGTACAGACAGTTAATTTTTACCTCAGTAAGACGGAAAATTATTCTTAAGCACGTTCTAATTACAGTATTAATGAGCACACGTGAAAATTCTGCATATGACGCTACTGCATTATATAGTTTTACCTTCTTGTGTTGCCATTGTATTGCGGGGATACCCTTGCTTATGTGTGACAGCGGGGAATCCCTCGCTTTTCCTTGCCTGCTTACGTAACCTGCGAGGGAGTTAGGAAACTCTTCAGTCCTCCTGTAGTTGAGTTCCTTCTCGTTTTTGTGTAACAAAGTTGTTTCGTATTGCCGTGCAAACTGTGCTGTGTTACATACACTACTTTGTATTTGAGTTCAATACGTTATGTCTTTAAAGCGTGCATGTAAAATCCTTACACTGCGTGAAAAATGCAAGTTTGTAATTTGGGAATCCTTTATAAGAAGGAAAATATATTTTAGGAACCGCCATGTTCCTTCATAGACTGGTTTTACTGTATTTATTAATTAATGCCACCAGGTTCCCTTTATATTTCAGGTATTCTCTCCTGGTATGGAGCACTTTTAATCCACTTCAGAGGTTGGAGCGCCTGCGTGATTGAAAGATGATGATGATGATGGTAATGATGCGCCATGAGAGGCCTTAAACTGAACTCAATCTAATGAGGCGATTATGATATTAATGGCCAGATGGTGTTCGGGGACCGTTTGTGCCTTGAAGTTTTCTGATATTTGTTTTACAGGTGAGAAAAAAACCCGAAAAAATACCTCACCCAGGAAATTTGACCCGACCGGAGGTCGAACCCTGGCCCGCTGCATGGGTTCGATTCCCGGACGGGACAAGCTATCTGATTGAGGTTTTTATCTGGAGGTTTTTCTTCACCTGTAAGACAAATGTAAGGAAATTTGAGGCCCAAACGGTCTCCGAACATCATCTGGCCATCATCATCAATATTATCATCCGCTGGTGTGGAAAGCAACGGGAAGCTACTACGCCTATAATTCCATTTTAAAGCTGCTAAGCATAGCATGAAAATTCTATGATTGCAGTGAAAGACCTGCCTTAGCAGAACACTATAGAATAGAATATCTTATATAATTTAATACTGAATATTTAATATTCATTTTTTGTTGTATGACTTTATTTTTATTCTTGCACTTTTGAACACCTTGCTGCTCTCCTCAAGAAATCAACTTTCATCGACATAGTTTTGTTATTGACTTTCCATGATTCAGCTCCATATGTGACAGTATTTCTCATTATTGAATTACGCAGTTGTAAATTTATTTTCCCTGGTTTTATATAGTTGATAATTTGCACGAAACGCCGACTTCATGAGTAGCCATATCCAGTGTAAGATATATAATATTAATGGGTGTTTCCCGTATAATGGATCATATTTATATTATTATTATTATTAATATTATTATTATGACTATTAATGATTATAATCGTATCATTATTGTTATTACCCTATAAAATGTTGTTTGTACATGACATTTACATTGCTACATTATTGTATCTTTAACTGTTTATAATTCGTATAGTGTATATCTATATTTGTCGAATATTTATTTGTATTTGTGCTGGTTGAGTGGAAGAGAGGGGGGGGGGGGAAGGGGGCCTTATGGCCTCAACTCTGCCAGAATAAATAAAGTATTAATTATTATTATTATTATTATTATTATTATTATTATCGTATCATTATTGTTATTACCCTATAAAATGTTGTTTGTACATGACATTTACATTGCTGCATTTATTGTATCTTTAACTGTTTATAATTAGTACAGTGTATATCTATATTTGTCGAATATTTATTTGTATTTGTGCTGGTTGAGTGGAAGAGAGGGCCTTATGGCCTTAACTCTGCCAGAATAAATAAAGCATTATTATTATTATTATTATTATTATTATTATTATCGTATCATTATTGTCATTACCCTATAAAATGTTGTTTGTACATGACATTTACATTGCTACATTTATTGTATCTTTAACTGTTTAGAATTAGTACAGTGTATATCTATATTTGTCGAATATTTATTTGTATTCGTGCTGGTTGAGTGGAAGAGAGGGCCTTATGGCCTTAACTCTGCCAGAATAAATAAAGCATTATTATTATTATTATTATTATTATTATTATTATTATTATTATTATTATTATATTATTATTATTATTATTATTATTATTATTATTATTATTATTATTATTATTATTATTATTATTATTATTATTATTATTATTATTATGTTCCATAGGATATTGTTGTTATTACTCTATCTTCATTTAATCTGTTCTTCATGTCTCTTTCTTGTTTATCTTCGTCTACTTTTGCCCCCAAGCACTCAAATTCTTTACAGCCTCATTTCTCATCTCCTAATAGTAATTCTCTGATTTCTGCTCCACATGTCATATATTTTTAAATACACTTTCAAACCCACATATCATATTACTACAATAATTTCCTGAATATATACTTCACGTCTTCATATTCCTGCGTAATAATTATCTGGTATCCGGAAATAGCATCTGTTGATCCATCTCCAATTGATACTCCCATTTCTAAGAATTTTTTGCTCCAGTTGACATAATAATAGCAATAAATAACAATAACTTTAAAATAACAATAATAACAATAAAATAACAACATTATTAGTACTACTGTTGCGACATGTGTCGCATCAGTTTTGCCGGTGCGGCTAGCTCAATCGTATTTGGCGTGATCTATCGACTACCGATCTAGTTCACTTTGCCTCCACTTGGAGGCGCCTGAGTACAGCACCCGACATTTTATGTTGGTCAAATTTTATCTCAGTCTTTGTCACTGCTGCCAACATTGTCGATGCTGTGTCCAGGTATAGCGTGTCCACATGTGACTCGCTCTTAGTATGTCGTAGTCCGTCGAAGACGACAGTTGTGTTTCAACCAGAGGTTTATAATACCTCTCTCAGTGCAATCGAAGCCGTTTAACGTTACGGTTGTGTTTTGTTAGAAGTCTGAATACCTCTCAATGTTAACCAGACCATCGAAGGCATTGGTCTTGTATTTTGTTGGAGGTTGAATACCTCACTTATTGCTAACTAAACCGTCTATGGCGACTTTAGTGATTGTAGGCCGAGGCTTTGAATGCCTCGTGGTCCCTCGTTGTAGGAATCTGAATATTCCGACCAAATACGTGAAGTTGTTTCTAATATTAATTCTGTTTTTAGATTTAGATTTAGATTTATTTATTTAGCCTGGTGGACAAACATATGTTACATATAAATACAAAAAAATACAATAATAGTCATGCTAAACAATTAATTATCTGTCAAATTGAATAATAATGAAAATAATGTCTAATAATAGAATGAAATTAAATACAATTAAAATTAAATTAATGATAGAATGAATACAGAAAGGAATAACAGCTGGAATCTACTATACGTAATAAGAAAAGAAAAGAAAGAAAATACAAAGAAAGTAATAAACTATAATGAATTAATCTATGCTTTTTATACAAGGCATTAGGTAAAAATATTAACGAATCTTAAATCTATTTTTTAGTAATACTAATAAAACTTATTTACAGTCACCAAAGTGTTCTACAATTCTATTCTGGATATAAAATCCCAGCGACCTATCAGAGGACATTTCGACCATTCATTCTAAATTTAGTCGTGTTGCGGGTTTGTTAATTCGATCAACAACTATTATTATTGTTATTATTATTATTATTATTTTTATTATTATTATTATTATTATTATTATTATTATTATTATTATTAGTATTACTATTATGGCGCAGAGCTATGGGACTTGCGCTGGTTCGAGTTCCTACGGGAGAAGAAATTTTCTCATGGAATTCGGCCAGTATGGGACCGGTGCCCACCCCGCATCGTGAGGCATTTGGCTAGCTACAATACGTAGTGACTCCAGGTTAAGAAGATCAGCTATAACGGATGGGGGACACGAAATGCTGACCACATGTCACCCCTACACTGGGTTATGATCGTCTACCTCTGTGATTAACACATGTGGACGTGAGGCAAGCAGCCAGCTGGTAGTCCAAGGGCCTTCTAGGCCTGTCGCGCTTGGAGTATTATTACTGTCATTGAACTAGTTTGAATTGCATATATTGTTCCATTCAATATTAGGGGAACATCGTGTACGTTAGATAAAACCCATCCTTTATTTAATGTATTCACAGCTGAAATAAAGTTAAACGAAGCTCACAAAACAATTATCCACAATCTAGAAGCAATTATATTAATTCTGGAACCATTTTCAAGAACCTGTGTAACCATCTGTGAAAATCAATGTTCATTTGGTTCAATAGAAACAGAAATTACTGCCCATTCAATTCTACAGATTTCTTCCTTTTCGACTAATCAGGGGAAGTAATTATGCAAATAAATCTTAATTGGGTTACAAAAATAAAATATATCATGCAGGAATCTGCATAAACAGAGGGAATTCCTCAGCACGCCCAGTTATGGACAGATTACTCTGGTCAACATGATTTTTGTCTCATGAGTACCAATAGTTGTACTTAATGCAGTTTTTTATCGTGTTTTCAATATGTATTCGAAATTTCTCCATCACCCACGGTTTTTGTTATTTCAATTTCAATTAATGGATTTAAATATTATTTTTTAATAAACGTTTTTTTCGTCCATTTGTCCATTGTAAATAAAACTGAGCTAACTCAAATGTTTCAGCTATGGAAAAGAGATATCAAGGCAAATGGAATCCTAATAATGCTGGCCGATATTGTTGGGACCATCAAGAGGGATGCTCCACAGACGATTTAGCAGAAAATCGTCATTTATTACTTTCTAATGAGTCCGAATGTTCAAATTTTGTGTAGTTCTAATGTAGAAAATATTAAAGTGTTTTAAATTATAAATTCCTGTCTCTCGGAAACCTTGCGTGATGGAGGAAACCCGATATCATATTTACATTCAGGAGAATCACATCATTTTTTTCTTTCTGAGACAAAAAAAAAGTTTGTTTTTTGTTGCTCAGTGTTGGTATTAGGTCATTCAAAATATCTCTGCAGGCGGAAGAATTACGAAGCTCTGTTTGTTGCTACATGTGACGTCCATATAAGGCAGTGTATAACCGTCAGCGTCCCACGTCCCATTCCCCTCTGAACTCATAGATAACAGTGTCACGTGTTCTATTCCTGCAAAAACACGACTGCAGTGCCCTCCGTCAACAACGCGCTTACTTCTTAAACTGGTAATACAAATAGCCATTCAAGATCACATATTCTTAGTGTGTATTGTTTCATTGTTTTCTGGTGAAGTAAGAAAAAATATGACCACATTATCCTAACATGAACAGGTAAAATTAATAAATAAAAATGAATAATCATCATAAAAACAATAGTAAATATATGTGCTATTAACAGTCTGTTATATTTTAATTATGTCCACCGCTGTGGTCTCGAGGTAACGTGCTGCCTTGTCACGCCAGCGGACCCGGGTTCGATCAACCGGTCGGGACAGTTTTTTTCTAGGTGAGGTTTTTATCGAGTTTTTCCTCACCTGTAAGAAAATGTCAGAAAACTTTAGGGTCCAAACGGTCCCCAAAATCATTATGGCCATCGCAATCATCATCATTCATATTCATCTTAGATTAAGCTTAGGATTAGGGACTCCTCTCCTGGCTCCCTATATCATCGTCATCAATCATCACCCATCATATCATCGGGGCAACGTACCCCGCCTGACAGCGCCCAATTTCAGAAGTGGGTTACTACTACGGCCATGCCAGAGACGACTGGGACCTGGTGCATTTGCAAAAAAAAGTAATTTTAATTATAGTTACTATGATTTTTAGTATTTTAACATCCGAAATAATAATTATTATCTAAAACAGACTTATTCTTGTTCAATTTAATTATAACATTATTATTATTATTATTATTATTATTATTATTATTATTATTATTATTATTATTTTATTATTATTTTATTTTAGTATTATTATTATAGGGACAAAACATATCTTCAAGAACAAAAAAAACTATTTTAATTACAATAATCAGAAGCATTATTACCTATGGAGCTGATGTGTGGGCTTTAAATGAACAAATGAAAAAAAATTACTCGCCACTGAAATGCAAAAATATCCAGGAAGGATAAAATCAGAAATTCATATACAAAAGAAAAAAGGCAGGTACAATATTCAATATTAGATTTTATAAAGAAGAAAACCAATTAAATTGGTACGGACACATTAGAAAGGATGGAAGAAGGAAGACTATCTAAGATAATCACGGATTGGGAACCCCACGGGAAGGAAAAGAAGGGGTAGACCAAATATTACGTGGAATCAGGGATTCAATGAAACTAAGAGAAATGGGAAAGAAGAAGATATATGGATGAACAGACAAGAATGGAAAAATGTGTTGAAAACAAATGTGAATTAACTGTGAACATAGGGTAAAGGAAAAATGTATATTCATTGTAAAAGCCAGAATTAATAAAAAAAATTATTATTATTACTATTATTATTATATTTATTTATTATTATCGTGTCGATATATAATAGTAGTATAATAATAATAATAATAATAATAATAATAATAATAATAATAATAATAATAACAATAATAATAATAATAATAATAATGGACATGTTAATGGAATGGAAGAACAAAGAAATCCGAAAATGGTTTTGAAATGAAAGTGCTGAAGCAGAAGGACGAGACCTGATAAAAAATAGGAATAAGAATAGATGGAATCTCGAAGAATATGAAAGAAATGGAATTGACGGAAGAAGATGCGTTAAACAGAATTTTTAAAAATAAAATTATTTTGAGTGAAGGAAAAAAGTATTGTAGTGCAGAAAAATCACGATTTAAAAAAAAAAATGTGTTAAGGGAAGGCTGTCTGTCAGCACAAGGTATATTAAACTTCATTTTAGTTAAAATTACAAAATGTACTCCTTCAGGAGTAGCAAGTTATTAATTGATTTACCGCAAGTCCTCTGTCTGCAAAAACCTAGAGTGGCGTGAGTTGTGTTGGAAAATTATATAGAGTTAGTGTGAAGTTACAAGGCTGGTTAACTATAAACTGCAATTAAACTTCTAACCAACTGACCAACAACTCCAAGTCTCCCATACACCTCTTTGTAATTTCATACGTTCAAAGTCATATAGAACAGCTTTGTGCACAGAAGGGAATAAGTGCATTTTCATTAACTATTCTCTAACGTTATCATTAAAATTTTAAACCTTCCTTCTGCAAAAAAATCAAGCATATTTGTTATTCGGTCTTTGTTTACAAGTAGAGAAGAGTGGAAATCTACCATCAAACAAAACTACTAACTCACTGGCACTATCGAAACCCTAGGTTCATGGCCGCGCGGACATAAGCTCTCCATACATCCCTGTACTGAGCTAATGTTTTCCAATTATTACCTCAAATCACAGGTAATTTATTCCTTGCAACCATGTGCAATGATTAACTGACTTACGCCGCACCCTCTATAAATCTTAGAACTTTAATCCACATACTGCTATAACTACAATAATGTTGACTTCATTGATATAATTTCTTCGAATTGCTGTAGATTGACGTTTTGCACTAGAATCCACCAAATGTCATATAAGCAAAAAAAAAAAAATTGAAAATAAGTAAGTTTCCTTTGCTTGTGACGTCATAGTAAATGCATTGCAGTAAAAGATGTGGAAGGAAATTTTTCTTCCCGCTGGTCGATGTAGCGGAATGGAAGCGACTCAAAAGTGTTCACATATGCACACTGTAAATATCTGTTTCGACACACATATACGCTGGTGAAAACCCTTTCATTCAAATTTCAATTCTAATCCATTATATTCAGTGAACCCGATAGAGATTTTACTAGTTCACTATTTCATTATTATTATTATTATTATTATTATTATTATTATTATTATGATTATGATTATTATATTATTATTATTATTATTATGTATTATTATTATTATATTAGTATTATATTTGATATTAGAAGAAGAAAAGGGGTATGTTAGAGGATGTGAAGAATTTGAGCATTTGGAAGTAAAATTAGATAAAGAGGATAAACAAGAAAGTGATATTAAGAACAGAATAAACAAAGGTAGAGCAGTTAACAACAATGAAATGAATGAAGTCTTATGAAACGACATATAACCAGGAAAAATAAGTTACAAATATATAATGCAATAGTGAGAAGTACTGTCACATATGGAGCTGAAGTTTGGAAATTCAACAAAACTTAAGTCGATATAAATGGATTTCTTGAAGAGAGCAGCAAGATGTACAAAATTAGACAAAACAAGAAATACTTTCATAAGAGAAAAAATGAATATTCGTTATTCAATAATAGATTATATACGGTATAAGCAATTAAATTGGTATGGGCACGTACGACGAATGCAAGAAGAATGGTGTCCACCTGGAAGAAGGAGGAGAGGAAGACCCTCGAAACTCGTGGATGCAGGAAATAAGAACTGGAATGAGAGCAAGAGAACTGAGGACATGGATTGGATCGGAGAGAGCGAGTATAGAAGGATAATAAAACATTAGGCACAGAAAGATGTGTAAACATTAAAAAATTGTATATAAACAATATAATAAATAATATTTCTTCTTCTTCACTTCCTGGTTTAGGCAAGAGTTGCCTGTTCCGTCTTCACTAATAGATGTAAGACATCTCTTCCGAGGACGTCCCGACATCTCTTCTTCCTCTTGGAAAATAATGGAAGATTTTATTTGGTAATCTTCTTTCTTCCATTCTTTCTACATGTTCTTTCCACTGTATCTTGTTGTTAAATATCTTTTCTTTTATGGAGTAGATCTGCAGTTCTTCACGGATATCCTCGTTTCTTATCTGGTACATTCTAGTGCAGCCTTTTACTCTTCTTAAAAATTTAATCTCGGCTGCTTGGATTTTACTTTCTTGTTTGTAGGTGGTAATCCAAGATTCGCTCCCATACAAAAGGACAGGGACAGCCATTGTTTTAAATAAAATTTTAATTTTGTTTGTTTATGGGCTTTATTATTCAATGTTCTATTTATTGTACCACACAATAGCTTGAAACTGATGTGTTTTGGTGTTCAATATCTTTATCATAGCCATAGCTGATGTCACATCCTAAATATTTAAAAGTGCGATACTTGTTCAATAATTTCGTCTCTAATTACTATTTTTGCACGCAGAGTATTCTTTCCTTCCACAAAATGCCATTACTTTTGTTTTACTTATTGAAATTTAAAATTTATAATCGCTTACATATTGCATTTAGTTTGTAAGCAGCCAATTGTAACAGATCTTCCATCATGGATAAATAAATAATAATAATAATAATATTGTCAAACAAGTAAACATCAAAACTAGGCATTAGAGAGTTTTACCTTAAAAGGGAATTGCCAACAATTAATACCGAAACCAACTTTGAAATTTATTCTAGGGAAGCGTTGAGATGTAAAATGGCCGTGTCAAAAAAAACATGAATTTTTATTTAACTGGAAGGCATTGAAATCCAACGCCAAAACTCTAATTAAAACTATAGCGAAAGTGAGACAATGCCTGGAGTTGGTTATACTGGATAACTCTCAACTACCTGCCTCCCGCGCCGCTTCCCGCTTCACTTCACTCCGCTCTTTATTCATGCAGGAAGTCCATTTGCTTCGTACGGGGGGTTGACGTTGCTTGATTCTGGCTTCGATTTATTTGCCTTGCAGTTTAAAATTGCCGGTTTCTTTTTTGTATATGGCCTTGATGCATCACAATGCTTCTCTGAGAGAAATTTCAAGGTAGGTTCCGATATGTAATTGTTGATAGTTCCCTTGTTAGAAGTCCTTAAATACCATGCCCCCCATTTCGTCCGCAGAATAGATGAGCTACTCTTCACGTTCCACCGACGCCCACCCACATCGCCATTCTAAATATAATTATTAAACGTTTCAATTTCTTTGTGAAGTTAATCTTCTTCTACTTCAATGAAATAGTAGTTTTTGGCCTGTTTTTCACATCAGGTGGGATTTAATTAATCTTCCCATCAAAAACTTATAGGAACAATAAAAAGCATTCTTTTCCGAAAAGTACCGCCCAGATACAATTCTAAAATTTTATAAAACAATGACTTCCAACTCTTCTTTATGGTTCTGAAAACCTGGACTCTTACTACAGGTAAATTAAATAGAATAGTAGCTGTAGAAATGAAGTTATTAAGACCTTTAGCGGGTTATACGCTTTATGACCACATGCGTAATGAAGATATCCGCAAAGCTCTCAACACACCAGCAATAACTGAAACCATTCAAAAATATCAAAATAATTGGCATGAACACCTTCTTAGAAAGCCAAACAATAGACTACCTCTGCAGCTATTGAACTACAGACCCACAGGGCGAAGAGACCCAGGAAGACCTAAGAAGAGAATGGAGGGATCAATTTCTATCCTGAAGCGGAACAGGCCAGTGGCCTATCCATGCCTGCAATATTGATGATGATCCCATGAGTAAATTGTTTTATTATGTGGGTCCGAAACCTGGAAAGTAAGTAGAAAACAAGCCAACAAGCTGTTAGCAGTAGAAATGGATTTTTGGAGGCGATGGACAAGAATTACAAAAGGGATAAGGTCAGAACCTCAACGGTTGGATCGGCAAAAAGAACAAGCTTCAATAAAGGCGAGACAAGCGGAAGAGGCAGCCCTCCACCTGGGGTTTGTATAGATGGAAGTATGTTCAAATGCTTTGAGGTGGCAGCCCCACCATTGGACTACTCGGCAGCAGGTCGGTTACCTGCTACGAGGAATTATAAAAAACTCGAACTCCCCAAAGCAATATTCGGACAGATCGAACGAGAAGACCAAAACGTCTTGGAAGGACGACCTGCGCCTGCGGCATACAGTGCGCCGGGGAGCGGAACGGGCCAACAGGCCCATACCTTGAAGATGATGATGATGATGATGATGATAAGGTCAGAAACATCACAATAAGGGAAATTATGCAAGCTGACAAAAAAATAGGAAAAATAGAAGTAAAACGTTTGAAATGGCATGGACACCTCATAAGAATCGAAGGTGAGAGAATACAAAAAAGGTAATCCTTAATTGGAAAGCTAATGGAAGAAGCTGAAGAGGCAGGCCTTACAGAACGATGGATGAATGAAGTGAAGAGAATAATGGAAGCTATAGAATTTTCTTGCAAGAAGATGCTTTAGAACAGGTTACCTCTGGCGACAAATCAACTTTGGGTTGAAGGAGAAAAACACTGTATTGTGGAATATTCCTAAATAAAAAAATCTAGTAATGAGCGTCCAAACTTCTATGTCCTATTAGTTGGTACTTTAATAACATCTGAGGGATTCTACCTGTAGGCATTCTGGCCGGGTGGGAGATGACAAGCTTTTTATCTTCTTCTTCTTCCTTCCAAGTATTAGGCCTAGGTCTGTTACGATCCTATAGAAAATTTTCCCTCCCAGCGTTTCATAGGACGGCCAGTAAAGTCTTCGTCCTCTTGATATATAATTATAAACAGCTTTGGGGATCCGATTTGAACTCATTCTTTCAAGATGGTGTTTCCAATTTAGTTGGTACTGTTTAATTATATTCCAAAATTGGCGTAGTCTTCAATTCTTTTAAGATATCGGTGTTCCTTTTCCGATCCCATCTGGTGTAAACCCGCTTGTTCTGCGCATGAATCTCATTTCACAAGCCGTTATTCTGCTTTCATGTTGTTTTTTGGTGTCCATGCTTCACTACCACAGGTCAACACTGGTCTAGCCAAAGTGTTATATAAACGTAATTGTTGGTTTTTTTGTACAAGGGATGGTTTCATAACTTGATTAATAATTCCTAAACTTTTATTATTAACTAGTAACTTTTTCAGGGATATCCAGATAGAGAGATAATATCCAAGATATTTAAATTGATTAGATCTCTCTAAAATTTTATTCTGGAGACAGATTTTACTTTGTATGGGGTCCTTCCCATGAAATGCCATAATTTTAGTTTTGTTAATTGATATTTCCATATTAAATTTGGCACCTATTTTTTGAAGCTTTGTAGCTTTTTATCTACCCACTTTAAGAGTACCTAATTACAAGGAAATATTAATAAGACACTATATTAAACGTATTTACCTAAGAGATGTAATTATCACTTCATTATTTTACTCGTAAATATGAAAAATAAAGTGGAACTATTTCCTGTCATGACCACATAGGTTAGGGACTATGTCGTGTCATGACCACACATAGGTTATAAGAGTCCTTATTTCTAACCAGCGAATTAACTAGCAATTATCAAACTTTTAACCAGCGATTACACCACAAAATGAGCACAATGTGTACATTTAATCAAGGGATTCATATCTGTGTACCATATCTAATGGTTTCAACAAATCCAGGTCCGATTATTATTCTTTAACTTATTTAACCGCGCGTAAAATAATAAAAAGGACGTTCCCTGGATTTCACCTAGTTAGAGTAATTGATTTGTGTTACAGTAATTGATTTAGGTTTGGTTAGCTTTAGGTTTCTTGCCTTTTTAAATGTGATTTGATACGTTAAAATAAATTACTTCATTTCTGTTATTTCTATGAAAAATTCAAAAATGTCGGACGGTTACCATGTAAAAATCATATTTCCATTCACTACTTCATTTCGTGTTTAATTATAACATTATTTATGCGGCCGGTTACATCTCTTAGGATATATGATTCATTAACACTTTAACAATACTTTAAATTGCATCAAAATTGGCATAAGTCGCGTAAGTAAAAAGCTTGTCTTGTACAAACCCACGGCATTCTTTTAACATGTTCATACCAGTTGATTCTCATGTTCTTAATTTTTATTTGTTAAATTGAAAAATATTAAGTCTTTTATAATATTTTCATTTCTTTTCCTGTCCAAAATTGTAACACCCTGCTACCGAAACGTAAGAATTTCATTTTGGCACGTTTCTATTTTTCTTCTGAATGAACGGTCAAGAATCAAACTCTCACTTGCATATGTTCAGACAGGCACTGCCATAATTTTGTAAAAATTTAATTGTGTACTCCTCAAAGTGTTTATATTTCAGTGTTCGTTTTATAGCGCCAACACGTTCTATAAAATTATTTATATATAATATCTTCCTTCTGGCCGTATTATATATTACATCCTAAATAATTGAAATTTTTCCACCAAATTATATTTGTTAAACAATTAATACAATCTGAAAGGAATTTAATTAATTCATATTAAAAAACATTTCTATTAAAATTAAATAACATATATAAAATGCGGATAAATTATTAATCTGAATTGCATTCCATACAAAAAGGTATCAAAATGTCTGGTAGCGTACAGTATGTTTCGCATCGAAAAATTATATTACTCATATGGAAAAACATGGCCTGTGCTTAAGAGTTTGATAATAGTATATTACAATGCAAGGTTGGGAAGTGCTTTCTACTGAAGCGAGGAAATTGTTAAAACCTCGCTATTGATCGGTTTTTAATTTCCGAGATTCTGCTGTAAAACACTTCACAAACGTGCGTACATTATTTTATGCACGATACAACATCTTCGTTGGAAATATTTACGTCCATTATAAACAACTGGCTAACGTTAATAGTCTGGCCATGTATATACGGTAAATGCCAAAAACTATTTTAGTTGAGACTACAGCAGGCCGTGACACCAATCAGGCGTAAAATGGCAGCAAGTACGAATATATTATTTTATATTGTTTCAAATAAAGTTCAGTTAATTTAAAATGCAGTGATTTGTTTCGTATAATGTATATCAACACTACCTTTTGCATGTATTTGTGTATATACATTGTAAGTAGTATACAAAAAGGGCAATGGTTTTACTTCCCGCACTAGGTAGGTAATTTATAATATTACAGTATAGTTATTTATAGGCTGGGAATCCCTATATTTAGGAAATTTAACTTTCAATCATGGTCGCCATTGCTGTAAGTACAAAAGAACGCACTATCGTGTAAAAACTCCATTTTATTTTCTTAAGTGATGATTAAAGTGATCCCACAACAGGCCCGGAGGCCTTGGGGTAGTAGGAGGTAAAGGCTCCCACTTTTTCTAGACAATCGGCACTTTATGTCAGCCGGATTGTCAGCCCTGCGTGACGGCCGCCTTTACCCCCAGAACAAGCGTCTGGTACTCATTTCCGTTAGAGGCTGAGTCGACCCCAGGGCCATAGTGCCGCCAGAGGGTTTGGGTCAGTTTAAAATATCCTGACCCCAACGGGACTTGAACCCTCGAACCTCCGGCTTGTAGCTCAGTGCCTTAACCACTACGCTACGGCGTGGCCTCTTAAGTGATGATTATTGACAGATTTATGTTCCACGATTAAAATGCATTATAAATGCTGAATTCTTCATTACATACAAGCCCTTTAATTACACACAAGCCCTTTAAGTTTACATATTCAATAATAATATTAATATAATAATAATAATAATAATAATAATAATAATGTGGGAGAATAACATTAACAAGAATTTGAGGGAAATAGATTATTTACAGGGGATGATTGGAAAACATTATCTCAGGATAGGGATATACGGAGAGCGCTTACGTCCTCGCGATCATGAAACCTACGGGTTCTATAGTGCCAGTGAGTTAGGTTTAGTTTAATAATAATAAAAAATTAATAATAATAAGTATTATTATTATTATTTATTTATATGCAGATTTTTAATGTTTAATCATATTTCTGTGCCTAAAGTTGTATTTTTCCTCTCCACTCGTCTCTATACCAGCCACTCCATGCTCTCCAGTCCCACTGTTCTCATTTCAGTTATTATTTCTGGCATCCACGAGTTTTGTGGTTTTCCTCTCCTTCTTCTTCCAGGTGTACACCATTCCAATGTTTTTTCCTTCTGGGGGTAACATTTCTTCTTGCATTCGTCGTACGTGCCCATACCAATTTAAGAATTATATCTTATATGTCCACCGCTGTGTGGTATCGAGGGTAGCGTGCTGCCTTGTACGCAGGGGCCAGGGTTCGATTTTTTCTCATATGACCGTATTTCTTATTTTTTATTAATTTGCACATCTTGCTGCTCCCCTATGAAATAATAATAATAATAATAATAATATAATAATAATAATAATAATAATAATAATAATAATAATGATGATGATGATAGTGATAATGTGATAATGATAATAATGATAATACTACTGATGGTAATGATGATAATGATGATGATAATGATGATGATAATAATTATGGTAATGATGATAATGATGGTAAAGATTATAATGATGATAATGATGATAATAATGGTAATAATGATAATGATGATAATTATGATAATGATGATAATGATAATAATGATAATAATAATGATAATGATGGTAATGATGATAATGATGATGATGATGATGATAATAATGATAATAACGATGATGATGACGACGATGATAATGATGATAATAATGATGATAATGATGATAATTATGGTAATGATGATAATGATGATAATGATTATGATGATGATGATGATGATGATGATGATGATGATGATGATGATGATGATGATGATGATAATAATGATGATGATGATAATGATGATAATGATGGTAATGATGGTAACGATGGTAACGATGATAATGATGGTAATGATTATAATGATGATAATGATGATGGTGATTCTGATGATGATAATGATGATATTAATGATAATGATGATGATAATGATGGTAATGATTATAATTATCATAATGATGATAATGATGGTAATGATGATAATGATGATAGTGATGATGATGATGATGATGATGATGATGATGAAGATGAGAATGATTATAATGATGATAATGATTATAATGATTGATAATAATAATGATAATAATAATAATGATAATAACAATATATAATATAAAATAACAAAAATCTACTGATCCATCCATCCAAGGGGAAATTTTGGTGACTATTTAACTCATGCCCCAAATGGGAGTCAATGACCAATCACGTTTCAATGATTTCTGTATTACAACCAATCAGAGACGTGTTTCACGAAATAATTATCAACGTTAGGATTATCATATATTAAGCAAAGCTCCTCCTTTTTAATATTCTGAACAGGTCTGACCGTTATTTTGCAGTGACTGAGCCTATAACAAATACGGCTACCAGATTGTATATAATAGTGCTTACATGTCAACATTTGTAGCAATTGATTATACCACCAAAAAAAGAAACCACTGTTTGCCACTTTCTTAAATGTATACGACATCAAAAATGAATTAATATACAGATTCATGTGTTTCATTTTTTCTCCACTAGAGAGCATTCTTACAATATTGCGTTCCTTTGGCAATAAATAGTATGATCTGGTTGCAGTGATAAACAAAAGAAGCAGTAGTAGAAGCGTAGGCTACCTATCGTTTCTCATTAGTTTTCCAAACATCACCGTTTACTTTAAATATAAAATATTTTTAAATAACTGTAGTTAAATAATGATTTGTGAGTAAAAGCTTTATTTTATTCGTTTAAATAGTCCTAAACAAATGCCACTCTTGATTTCCAAATTCTCTAGATAAATTCACTCCTCACTTCGTGAGTCGTGAATTTATCGATAATTTGGAAATCACTCGTGGCATTACTTATGAGAGTACCATGAAACACCGGTAGATGTTGATGGCACATCCGAGAGCTTTTTACGATTTTCGTAATTAAAATACACGAAAGAACGAATTAATTAAAAAGGTGGAGATATAATTTGGAACTGTGTGAGAGCAGCAATTCTGTGAACTGGGAACGAGGAGGTGGTGACATGGAGCAGAATAATTCAGCTCGTTTCACGTTCAGGTAATTGGGCCTTTCCATGTTTCACACAAATTTTATTCCTGATGCTTAACTCTCCAGTGCTTCAACCTGTAAGCTACCCTTACTATACAGCGTGTCCCAAAAACACTCAACGCTTAGTATGTTGTACAAATAGAAAAACTGATCATTTTTCAAGACCAATCCTCTGTTCTGAATCGTGCTGGTTTGGGTGCTGTAGAGCGCCGAGGTCTGATGTTTCGCCTACCTTATCGGAGTGTAGTGTCATCAACCCACTCGCTTCTGGTTTAAATGCTCAATACATTTCCCCACAAACCAGATTTAAGTTACCGTAAATTGTATAGTCTATTTCAGACATTCAAAACAAGCAAACGATAACGGTACATGGAATACAATAAGAGTGAAGGCCAAAATACATCCCTCTACTATTCATAAATGTTAACAAAAGATTACTCGGCAAGATATATATAAATTATTGCAAAATATATAACAACAGATTTAAGAGAGCGTACCTCGCCTTCTGAGTTAAAGGCCATTTAACTGCCGGCGAGTCTACCTCGACTTTTGAGGCGAATGGGTTAAGATTCGGCAGGTAATGTGCTACAACACGACGGTACGCCGCCACACTTGTGAGGAATCGCCTCAATGTTACATATCAAAATCGATGGATTGGTAGAGGAGGAAAAGTTCCATGGCAAGTATGGTCACCTGGGGATTCTATACCACCATATCACCTACATAAATTCAAATAAAAAAAACTTAACAATATACAATTTGTTCTTGCAGTATATGAATAATTACCGGACAGAAAAAAAATATATGATGCATTTTTTTTCCTAAAAAATGTGAGAAATGTCTTGAAATAAAGTGAGAAATTGTGCTCAAAGTAACCTAAAAATCAGCATATTTGCAATGTAAAATATGTAATAGTCATTGCTCAGAGAGTGTAGCCAACTTATGACAAGAAACCTGCTAAACATATGTGAGGGCTAAACTAATCTGATGTAATAACTCGTCCATCTTCTCATCACAACTTCCTCCAAACTAACACTAACTGCCCATCTAACACTAACTTGTCCATTTTCTTACTCTAACTTGCCCACTAATGCACGTATATTCTTTATATGTGAGTTAACATGTTGGAAATTGGCTCTGGTAAGAACATCTGTTATCACATTGGCCAACAGGCACTAGAAGTCACTTGATCTCCGATGGAATATTCACTGGCGCCATTGGATAGCTGTCTCCAGATCTGAGATCTCTTTGCTATTTTCTGTGGGTAGTACGAAGAGTATGATTGTTACTCCCTTAACATCATATGAGGACCTTTTCGCTCGAATCTTCAAATTCTTACTAGACAGTCTAACTTATTGGGCCGATACGAGAATCTCAGCACCATCTAACTGTATATGATCTGCAATGACATATAGGGTCGCATGTTTGGACGCATTAGACAGTAAAATGCCTTCTCTGCTGAGCAAGTTGTATGCTAATACGATTTTGCTTACTCAGAAATCTGTTCATGCGTATAATAATTGGTTTAAATTTGAAGCTACCTGCGGAGGTACCTTTACATGAGCAACTCAAATTAAAATCCCGAAGGGAACCGAACGGGAACCGATGGTAATCGATGTACTTTGCTGCTTTATCCAACATTTATCCAAGATGTCGGACCTTGAAGACTTCGATCATGTTTTCGGTATACACGGAGAAGAGGAATTGATAGAGTCTACCAAAGAATTCAACTGGGGAAGAACAGAGAATCGGCGTAATATTGCGTGTCGCAGTCGTGTTTGTATACGGTATTATTTTGCGGGATGCAAGCATAAATGCATTCCTCTATAGCAGACGAAAATAACGGAAGTGGTTTTATCGCTGAGATTCTGGGTAATTCGTTGCCAATATTACGAAAACGTCGACGCTCGTGCATGACCGATAAGTCGGCCGTTAATTCGTTCTCAGCAATTGCTCACGGTGAATCAGCTCACTAGTGATTGGAAGTAATTTGAGTAGAGAGTAATGTTCTAACATACGACCCATAGTCCATATGGATTCAAAATTAATATAAAATTATAGAATATTCACCTGAAAGGTCCGTCTCCTCAACTTAATTAATCATTAAACTGTAGCGCTTTCGGGACTTGTCCCATCATCGGCAGGATTCAAAACTGGTGTTTCACTGAAGATCTGGTAGAGGGAGTTGCATGTATTTGGTTCGTTTTCGTTTATCAGGCTGTCGTTGTGAGCTGTTTTGAATCCTGCCGATGATGGGACAAGTCCCGAAAGCGCTACAGTTAAATGATTAATTAAGTTGAGGAGACGGACCTTTCAGGTGAATATTCTATAATTTTATATTAATTTTGAATAAACCTCAACGGAACACATCATGAATCTTATAAAAGTTGCATATGGATTCAGTTGGACGAATGAGGTTACAGACCTTGTTGATAACATTGGTCAGAGTGATTTTTGTCTCACGAATACCAATACAACTGGTACTTAATGCAGTTTTTTTTATCGTGTTTTCAAACATGTATTCGGAATTTCTCCATCACCCACAGTTTTTTTATTTCAATTTTAATTCTTCTTCTTCTTCACTTCCTGGTTTAGGCAAGAGTGCCTGTTCCGTCTTCACTAATAGATCTAAGACCATCTCTTCCGAGGACGTCCGACATCTCTTCTTCCTCTTGGAAAATAATGGAAGATTTTATTTGGTAATCTTCTTTCTTCCATTCTTTTTACATGTTCTTTCCACTGTATCTTGTTGTTAAATATCTTTTCTTTTATGGAGTAGATCTGCAGTTCTTCACGGATATCCTCGTTTCTTATCTGGTCCATTCTAGTGCAGCCTTTTACTCTTCTTAAAAATTTCATCTCGGCTGCTTGGATTTTACTTTCTTGTTTGGTAGTGGTAATCCAAGATTCACCCCCATACAAAAGGACAGGGACAGCCATTGTTTTATAAAATTCAATTAATGGATTTAAATAATTATTTTTTAATAAACCTAGATTTCTTCCTGCAAAATCTTGGCGCAGTGAGCGATGAGCCCAGGAAACACTTTCATCAAGAGATTTCAGCTATGGAAAACAAATATCAAGGCAAATGAAACCCTAATATGCTGACCGATTATTTTTGGACCATCAAGAGGGATGCTCCACAGGCGAAATATAGCAGAAAATCGTCGTTTCTTACTTTCTAGGTGAGTCCGAATGTTCGAATATTGTGTAGTTACGAATGTAGAAAATATTAAAGTGTTTGAAATTATAAATGCCTGTCTCTCGGAAACTTTGCGTGATGGTGAAAAACCGATATTATATTTGAATTCAGGAGAAACAATACAATCAGAAACACATATTTTTCTTTTTGAGACAAAAAAAAAAGTTTATTTTTTGCTGCTTAGTGTAACATAATCCGTGGGGTTAGTTAAATTTTAAATCTGTATTATACGCCTGAATTGTTAATATTTTTAATTCAGTTAATGTTATATAATTACCAATTATTGTTATGTGATGTGAAAATAATTATTTATTAAATTAGCTGAAATGTACCGAGAGTTACAGAAAATAATATAATTAATTATGTGTGAATATGATTTATATAAAATTACTGCATTCAACTGGTTTTAACACTTGAATGTTCATTTGTTGTTTGTTAATATAACATGTCATCAAACACGTCACAAATAATGAAATGAATGTGGAATTTGATTTGATTGAACTATAACACAGTAATTATCCTTTTTACAGGGGCTCAGAGTGACACATTCCATAACCTATTACACTGAGCAACAAAAAAGAAACTTTTTTTTGTCTCAGAAAGAAAAAAATGTGATTCTGATAGTATTTTTTCTCCTGAATTCAAATATGATGCCAGTTTTTCTCCATCACGCAAGGTTTCCGAGAGACGGGCATTTATAATTTAAAACACTTTAATAATTTTATACATTCGTAACTACACAATATTCGAACATTTGGACTCACCTAGAAAGTAAGAAATGACGATTGTCTGCTATATTTCGCTTGTGGAGCATCCCTCTTGATGGTCCAACAATAATCGGCCAGCACATTAGGATTTCATTTGCCTTGATATCTCTTTTCCATAGCTGAAATCTCCTGAGTTAGCTCATCTGATTCTATTTTACAATAGACAAATGGACGAAAAAACGTTTATTAAAAAAGTAAGTACTCTGGTCAACATTATTTTTGTCTCATGAATAATTAATGCATTTGTTCAACCGGTTTTCAAATATGTATTCGGAATTTCTCCACAAGCCATAATTTTTTTATTTCAATTTCAATTAATGGATTTAAATAATTATTTTTTTAATAAACCTAGATTTCTTCCCGCAAAATCTCGGCGCAGTGAGCGATGATCACGGGGAACACTTTCATCAGGAGATTTCAGCTATGTAAAAGACATATCAAGGCAAATGGAAATCCTAATATGCTGGCCGATTATTGTTGGGCCATCAAGAGGGATGCTCCACAAGCGAAATATAGCAGGCAATCGTCATTTATTACTTTCTAGGTGAGTCCGAATGTTCGAATATTGTGTAGTTACAAATGTAGAAAATATTAAAGTGTTGGAAATTATAAATGCCTGTCTCTCGGAAACCTTGCCTGATGGGGAAAACCCGATATCATATTTGAATTCAGGAGAAGAAATACTATCAGAATCACATTTTTTTTCTGAGACAAAAAAAGTTTATTTTTTGTTGCTCAGTGTTATTTAAATCCATTAATTGAAATTGAAATAAAAAAGTGGGTGATGGAGAAATTCCGAATACATATTTTAAAACACGATAAAAAACTGCATTAAGTACAACTATTGTTACTCATAAGACAAAAAATCATGTTGGCCAGAATAAGCCGTGGGCTTAGTTAAATTTTAATTCTGTATTATACGCCTGAATTAATATTTTTAATTCGGTTAATGTTATATAATTACCAATTATTTCTATGTGATGTGTAAATAATTATTTATTAAATTAGCTGCACCGAGATTTATAGAAAATAATATAATTAATTATGTGTGAACGCGATTTATATAAAATTACTGCATTCAACTGGTTTTAACACTTGAATGTTCATTTGTTGTTTTTTAATATATCACGTCATCAAACACGTCACAAATAATGAAATGAATGTGGAATTTGATTTGATTGAACTATTACACAGTAATTATCCTTTTTACAGGGGCTCAAAGTGACGCATTCCATAACCGATTATTAGTATTGGTGAATGCCCGGCGTGGGCTATTACGCCTAAATTAATTAAATATATGCTTTTATTTTTAGTTGAATGAGTTGAAAGGAAATTACGGGTTAATTAAATTGTATGAAATAGTTTGCGGCGAACCAAACACGGTTGTTGCTAGTCAATTTTTAATTTCGGATATCAGATAAATTCACACATCTAATGACCGGATTTTGCTGATTTTTGCAAAAATGTCTACCTCGGTTTGTTTTAATAGCATATACTGAGTTTTTTGTGATACATAAGAGATTGTGATGGCTAGAAGTATTTTTTGAATTCAGACAATAATCACAAATAGGAATGAGATGCACAAACAAATTAAACATAGGCTCAATTCTGGAAATGCGTGCTGTTATGCATTACAGGGACTCTTGTCCCAACTCCTTTAAAAAAACGTTGAACTGAAAATATATATAAACTGTTATTCTCCATTATAATTTATGGATGCCAAACATAGACTCTTACTTTAGGGGAGGAAAGAAGGAGATTACAAGTATATGAGAATAAAGTTCTTAGGAAAATTTCTGGACCAAAGAGAGATGAACAGACAGGTGAATGGAGAAGACTGCAGAACAGTGAATTACATGGTCTTTATAAGAAGCCAGATATAATGAGAACAGTTATGTCTCGTAGACTGCGATGGGCAGAACATGTGGCACAAATGGGAAAAGAAAGACGTTCATGGAAGCTTCTTGTAGGAAAACCAGATGGAAAACTCCCAGTTGGTAGACCAAGAATGAGGTGGGAGAATAACATTAACTATGATTTTAGGGAAGTAGATTATACAGGGAATGATTGGTAAATTTTAGCTCAGGATAGGGATGTATGGAGAGATTATATCCGCGCGGCCGTGTACCTACGGGTTCGATAGTGCCAGTGAGTTAAATGTTTTTATTTTCAATTTCAGGTAAACTCCTAAAGCTAATGGGTTTAGAGAATAATAGATAGCGACTAAATGCTCTCCGTACCTGAAAAATTTGTGTGTCCAAATGTTATTACAATCGACCAACTACTTTTCGAGTTTTGCAGCGCAACTATTCGCAGGATAAATTTATACATTAAAGATTACTGTTAATATAACTAATACATAAGTAACAATTTATTTTTCTTCCCCCAATGCACCAAGTTTTCTTTCGTGACATTTCTGGTTTTCTCCCCTGGCATTGGTGGAATTGCAATCCATTCCTTAAGTTAGGGCGCCTAGAAGGCAAAATTACGTTACTCCGATTATATGATGGGTAATGATTGGGGAAAGGATTTTGAGGTGCGGCACCTTCCCAAAATGTAGCTGTTTTCATACCAATAGTTCAATATATGTATTTGGGGGATGAAACGAAGCGAAATGAACACAATTTGTTGCACATTTTTTGTGATATTACTGCATTTCGCTCCTTTTTCCCCTCTTATTTTTGCTTCAGCACCTTCTGTTCCACTCTTCTCTGCGTTTTTAAAAGATAGGACAGAAGATGTATATTTTTTTCTTTCACCTTTTTAAAATCTCAATCAGAAATCAATAATATTAAATAAATATTAAAATATAATTTATACCCCAGAAACAATGGTCAATCTGCAGTGTGAAGTCAACAATAGTAAATAATAAATATTAAAATATAATTTATGTAAATCGCGCTGTAAATTTATATCCCAGCACAATTATCAATCTGCAGCTGTGAAGTCAAATTTAAATTCAAACAATGTTGCTGTAAACAGTTTAGCAACCAATTACCAATCTGCAGCTGTGAAGTCAAATTTAAATTTCAACAATGTTGCTTGTAACAGTTAGCAACAATTACCAATCTGCAGCTGTGAAGTCAAATTTAAATTTCAACAATTGTTGCTGTAACAGTTTCGCAACAATTACCAATCTGCAGCTGTGAAGTCAAATTTAAATTTCAACAATGTTGCTGTAAACAGTTTAGCAACAATTACCAATCTGCAGCTGTGTGAGTCAAATTTAAATTTCAACAATGTTGCTATAACAGTTTAGCAACAATTACCACTCTGCAGCTGTGAAGTCAAATTTAAATTTCAACAATGTTGCTGTAACAGTTTAGCAACAATTACCAATCTGCAGCTGTGAAGTCAAATTTAAATTTCAACAATGTTGCTGTAACAGTTTAGCAACAATTACCAATCTGCAGCTGTGAAGTCAAATTTAAATTTCAAAAATTTGTTGCTGTAACAGTTTAGCAACAATTACCAATCTGCAGCTGTGAAGTCAAATTTAAATCTCAACCAATGTTGCTTGTAACAATTTAGCAACAATTTCCAATTGCAGCTGTGAAGTCAAATTTAAATTTCAACAATGTGTTGTTTTGTAACAGTTTAGCAACAATTACGAATCTGCAGCTGTGAAGTCAAATTTAAATTTCAACAATGTTGCTGTAACAGTTTAGCAACAATTACCAATCTGCAGCTGTGAAGTCAAATTTAAATTTCAACAATGTTGCTGTAACAGTTTAGCAACAATTACCAATCTGCAGCTGTGAAGTCGAATTTAAATTTCAACAGTGTTGCTATAACAATTTAAAATAAGTTCCGTTAGTACTGACAATAATTTAACAGTTTTCTATCTACCGACTTGTTGGCTGCGTTTTACTAGTCTGAACCACAACGTATTTTTATTAGTATTACACCTGGGTTTTCACAACAATAACATGGCGAATGTTAAGAAGGATAAGTTGTATGCACTTTCAGAATTCAAAATGCAATTTATCGAAACTGATGGCATCATTCTTCGATGTTCCATCCCCGAAGTAAACATTGCAATAAACTAAACAACTATGAATTACCTCTTATGGACTCTATAAAGAAGAAAAATTTGATGCAAAATGATATACATATTATATAAACTGAATTCATGTAACTGGTTTAAACCTTAATTCAATTGTTTCAGCAGCACCTTTTTATTTGCATCTTTTGTACCCATTTTCAGAACATTTTTCTCCCTTTTATGACCAAAATTTGCACCTTAAAATCCTCCCCTAGTGATAAATGATAATGAAGCACCAGGATAGTCCTTAACCTAAACTTAACCTAAATTCCAAACCATGAGCAACCACAGGAATAATTCAATTTAAGGAAAAATTCTTATGTCGGGAATCGAATACGGCACCTCATGAACTGTAGTCAGAAATGCTGATCACTCTCCCATGAGGCTGGTCATAAATAAGTGATACTTAAAGGAAGGGGTGCTTTCATCTATGATGTGGTGAATTAACTTAGAGAAATATCCGGTTACCATGGCAACCTGTAACCCTGTAACTTTGGAACAGAGTTCTGTTTTCAAAACTTCAGAATGTCTCTCTTTTACAAGTAGAGTCAAACGATCTCTCTCTAATGATGTAGGTCAATACAAGTTGGAGCATTCAGTGCAACGTTGGCAACAGAACTAAACTGAGCATTCTATTCATATTTGGTTTTGTGGTAAAACTTCCACCTCACGCCTTAGAATATCACGAAATCAGAGTGGATGTGAATATAAAAGCATAGGATAAAAGCATGAGTTCTTGTAAATACAATCAAAACATTTTTTTATAAGAGTCCATCGTTGTGGTTTCGAGGTGTGTGCTGCCCTGTCACGCAGCGGGGCCCGCGTTACCGATGCATAAATCACTCATTAATGTTTATATTAGAAAATGTTTTAATGGCCCCTCCTGACAGGGCCGTGGCCACTCAATACATTCTCTCATAGAATTATATGAATTCATATTTTCAATTTTTTAAATTCAAAGTTAATGAGACATATGAATTATACCGTAACTTACGTTCTGGTAAATGGAACTATAAATGCCACATTAAAGTCAAAATTGCAATCTACAGAAATGTTTTTTTTTAAGATGATCTGCACAATGCTCTAAATTAGACAGGATCAGAAACAGTATTATCATAAATAATGCCACGAGTGATTTCCAAATTATCGATAAATTTACGACTCACGAAGTGAGGAGTGAATTTATCCAGAGAATTTGGAAATCAAGAGTGGCATTTGTTAGGACTATTCAACGAATGAACTTAAGCTGTATATTCACAAATCATTATTTAAATTCAGTTAAAATGTTTATATATTTAATGTAAACGGCGATGTTTCAAAACAAATGAGAAACGATTGGTACGCTTTATTTTCTTCTTTTGTTCATCGCTGCAACCAGATCATATTATTTATTGCCAAAGGAACGCAATATAGTAAGAATGCACTCTAGTGGAGAAAAAATGAAACACATCAAACTGTATATTAATTCATTTCTGATGTCCTACGATGTAAATATTATTACCTGGAAAAAATGAATTTAAGAAAGTGCAAGTTTATTTTTTTTGTGGTATAATCAATTGCTACAAATGTATTCACGTAGACTTTCACGGCCGGAGTTGCTATGATGATCTTGATGAAGATTTTCGGGCTGTAGGCCGTGGTCGTGAGGCTTGTAGTTCCCCGACGTTTCGCCAAAGACTGCGTCTGGCATCCTCAAGGGTTGTCTTGAGACTGACAATTCTGTCCACTGTCTGTCCTATTTATACGTTCACCGCGATGTGTACGTAAGTTATATCTTCCTTCTGATTGGTCAGCGGTAGGGACTTCCATTGTTCCAATGAGATTGCTGTTTGATAGTCTAGTCGACTGTACTTGTAGAGGGTTACATTTTGCGTTTTTAGAAACGGTATCCCTACTTTTGTGACTTTTAATGATTCTTCTTTTCTATTGAAACTGTTTTTATATTTGAATATTTCGATGGCTTCTCGTTGTAGACGGGTAACATAGTGTGTGCAGTTAGATAATATGTCTGTATTCTGGTATTGTACCCTGTGGCCATCAAGTAAAGAGTGTTCTGCTACTGCCGACTTATCCATTTGTTTAAGACGACCGTATCTTTCATGCTCCTTAAGTCTGGTTTCGATGGTGCGTTTAGTGGTGCCTATATACACTTTCCCACAACTGCATGGTATCCTGTATATGCCTGCTGCCTGATGAGGATGGAGTTGATCCTTTATAGGTCTGAGAAGATTCTTGATTTTCTTGGTATGTGTTAGAGGGTCAGTCACTGCAAAATAATGCTATGACCTATTCAGAATCTTAAAAAGGAGATTCTTTCTTTATTATGATAAACTTTAGTTGGTAAATTCTAGGCGAAACACGACTGTGATTGGTTATAAATAAAAAATCATTGAAATGTAATTGGTCATTGACTCCCATTTGGGGCATGAGTTAAATAGTACGAGAATAAATTAACTTCAAACAAACAATTATACAATTTGCGGGGAATAAACAATATTACAATGGTTGGGACACGAGAAGAGGATGAATGAAGATAGAATCTGGAATGGGTTCCAAATTGGAGGAAAAGAATAGGGGGATCTAAGAAGACATGATTAGAAGGAATTACAAATTTGATGAAGGAAACGATGGACTTGAGACCAGAACAGGTCGCCTTGACTTAATCCTGGAAAGGAAGAAGAAGAATATGAAGGACAGGGGACTGCAGGATGGTGATTGTAAGGATCCACTTTTCCGAAAAAAAAAGTAATAAGTTCCAAAATAATAGCCTGAAAATGATACATTTAATCTCAGTTTTTGATCCTTCAAATTCAGTTGACACATTTATTTGTTGAAATTCTCTTAATAACATCATCATCATCATCATAGTACATTCACGAATTTAGGCCATTTGTTGACCTGTTTCGGCCTCAAGAGAAACACCATCCAAAAGTCTTTTGAGTGAACGTCCTGGTCTTCTTCTTCCTGCAGGTTGATATCTTAACATTTGTTTGGGTATCCTGTGATCTTCCATTCGATGAACATGTTGCATCCATCTTGACTTATAATCAGAAATTTTGTTTTCTAAAGATTCCATGTGTAATTCTTCTAAGATGTCTTCGTATTTTTTGTGATCTAGTAGTGTGTATCCTGCAGTCCTCCGAAGATATCTCATTTCAGCACTCTTAATAACAAATTGCATGAATTTATGAGAGATGAATGGAGGAAGAGAATCAAAATTTAATATTGAGTAAAGGAAGATGTTGAATAAATTTAACACCTCTTAAACAAATCAATAAAAATGGTGGCATGATCCAAATTACAGAAACAGCTTTATTATGACTAATGGCATAACCCATTGTTGAACACATAGTCTCTCCTTTGTCAGTGGGTTCATAGACCAATTTCATTTCTAGTTTACCTTAATTTGTCCAGAGATGTCATGAGTGGCATGCGGTCAGTCACACCGACCCAATGAGACACTCTAGCATGCGCAACTAAGGTATTACTTGGATGTTTGAGATCGGTAAATTTTGCTTAGAGGCCTCTTTGTTCAGGCTTAAGGATCTTTTACGAGCCTGAAAATCTACGGCTAAACACCCTCCCGCAATACCTTGCCTCCTTGGATTTTTTTCCATCCTAAAAATTGCAACGACCGCGGCCAGGTTTCAAACGCCCGGCCCTCCTGAACCAAAGACACGTAGCATACCAGTAGCCAACCGCGGCCGACGGAAGCTGTCCGTTTTTTTACAGTTTTTCAGTCTATTTCAGGGGTATAAATTTAACACCGGGGTTGTAAGAGGTGGTGATGTGCATTCTATAACCTCTCTTACCTAATTCTCAACCTCACCTGCACGTGGTCACACCCTGAGTTTAACTAACGAGGTAATGGGGGCCCGAGTCACGGAGGTATAAATAACCGTTCCATCAAATATGGAGGAAATTCCATATTTTGAACGCCTGACTAGAGGCTATAAGGTAGCAGCCCCACCACCAGTCCTGCTCTCTGGATGGCTGGTAACCAACCCAGGGGACTTCCTACTACTCGAAGAAACTTAAGCAAAGACTGGATTGATCACACTGAATAAAGCGGCTCTAAAATACGGAAGTAAAATTTGGATTTTAAATAAAAGAAACTCTCATAAACGTCAAGTAAGCCAAATGCGCTTCTTACGATCATTGATTAGGAGTGAATAGACTGGATCACCAAAGGAACACTATTATCAGAGGAAAACTTGGAGTAACAAGTTTAAATGAAGTTATACAAAGATACCGACAAGAATGGAAAAATCATCTGAGGAGAATGACAAGAAATAGACTTCCAATGGCATTCCAAAATAGGCATTCCATACCCCAACTGGACATAGGGACCAAGGAAGGCCAAAACATTGGTGGAAAGATCAAGACCATCTTCGCTAGGTTTACCGTACAGGCCACATGGCCTAAAACGAAATTGTCCATGATGATGATGATGATGATGAAATCGACACCTTATAGGACTTACTGCTTAAAATCAGAGGACTAGTATTAAGTTGCACCAAACCATGAGTTTCTTATATAAAAACACTCAACAAACATCCTTCAACATCCTGTGAAAGTTAATAGTTAGAATTCTAATCCATTCTGTATCTCTCATAAGAATAGAATAGAATATGGAATTTATTGCCTTTTTTTTCAGAATAAAGAAAATACATATGCATTTACATTGCGCAAGGGCCTGCTTGGCCGTACGTGCATTATTTTTCCATGAATAAAAAAATAAAACTAATAATATAAACAAATACCTACAAATACAACTGTAGCCAAAAAAAAAAACACCCTACATATAAGTAAAATCGATGTCTGCAACAAATCAAAATAATACATATCTACATTCATCCACATTCCGTACATTAATATTAAAAAAAAATGCTAGAAAACAAATTAGAAAAAAAAAAGCACCACAAACACAAACCCACCCATATACACATCGCAACGCTCATACGCCCCTCCCCCCGTCCCTGCAGACATTAAGTGCACTATCAGACTATTCAACTTATCAGACCTACTTATTATATAACATAGTTGTAATGAATCTAGATTCTAGATATATCTGTGGATAATCAGACCATCCGACGGTAGTGAGGATATGGTACCTGGGGTTGCATAACCTAAAGGCGCTGAAGGAATACGACATTTATGACAGTCGTATTGCGGTTTGTTGTAGCATCATCTCCCTCTCAGATATGCCTTTTTGTCTGTAATATCACGTGACGAATTAGTTAGAGTTCTCATCCAATATTTTATCTCTTTCCTATGTCACTCTGTCCATTTTATACCCTGGAGGAAAAAACAAGAATTTGTACATCATACACATTTGAGAACGTGTTACATTGTACAACTTTCTGCATCCGAAGTTATAGTACTTTAATTTTTTCCTCCATTAACTAACTAACTAACTCACTGGCACTATCGAACCCGTAGGTTCATGGCCGCACGGACATAAGCTCTCCATATATCCCTATCCTGAGCCAATATCCGTGAAGTAGTCCCCGCTCGGAGGACCGAATGGGGGAGTATTTGACCTCAGGAAAATGTTACCCCAGTTGAACCCATGTCCGCATTTCTTGAAGGTTGTATTTTTACGTTGAAAGATCGTCACTCTTTCGACCAAGGTACTTTTTTCGTCTGGCTTATCACCTTCGACCAGTTCGGCATGGGTAACTGTATCGGCAGCAATGCTACCGCCGGCATAGCTCTCGGGATCATTTAAGCTCACAAGTCACTCCACCACGAAAAGGTAAAGATACCATAGAGGGAAGAAGAAGAAGAAGAAGAAGAAGAAGAAGAAGAAGAAAATATTCTTCTTCTTCCTTTCAAGTATTAGGCCAAGGCCTGTTACGATCCTATAGAAAATGTTCCCTTATGGGAAATTCTCGTATAAGACTTGAAAGCATAATAATAGTCCCTTCGATTGGTTGCTGGCCAAAGGAAGGCAAGACCAGTGATGGGGCCTGCCATCTTATAGTCTCTAGTCAGGCTTTTCTGGAGAAGAAAAGAAAATAAAGGAAAGAAGAAATGGAAGAAGAAGAAGGAAGGACTCCCTAGCCCTCGGATACCCTAATAGCAACGGGGTCGAAAAAACAAGAGTTAAACCAAGAGAGGTGAGATAGTAAAGTTAAGAGTGCAAAACACAAGTAAGTGACAAGAAATGTTTTGCACAGCTTGGGCACCTTGTGGTCGCCATCCACATATCCCCTAGATGAGGACCCCTTTAGAAAAAATAATATATAATAATGTATATCAAATCTGAGGGTTGAATCCTTAATCATTTAATTAGGATTATAAGTTGAATTTAAAAATTAAACTGAAAAAGTATAATAAGTAAGGTAGATTGTTATTTGTTCAGGAAAATCTGTGCAACAAATGAAACAAGTGATTGTGGTTGGAGCACAATGGAAGCTGGAAATGAAGAAACATCTGGACCAGAAAGAAGAGAGCCAACTTCTTCACCTGACGCCTTTTTCTTTTCTTACTAAAAGTCACTCCATTTTCTTCTTCTCATTTCTTTATTAACCCGGTTACAACTGGAGCATTCAACCTTATTTCCTTTGTTACAGTCTGTCTCATTCAGTCTTATTTTCTACAAATACAAATATATTTTACTGACATGTCAATACAATTTTTAGCAAATACTAACTAATACCCAGCGTACGCTGCTACGCCTAAATAAATCATGTGTTTTGTGTTTTTACCTTTTGTTGAATAAGTAAAAGGGGATATATCATCATCATCATCATCATCATGAACAAATTCGTTTTAGGCCATGTGGCCTGTACGGTAAACCTAGCGAAGATGGTCTTGATCTTTCCACCGATGTTTTGGTCTTCCTTGGCCCCTATGTCCAGTTGGGGTATATTGGAATGCCAATTTTGGAAGTCTACTTCTTGCCATTCTTCTCAGATCAATTTTTCCATTCTTGTTGGTATCTTTGTATATCTTCATTTAAACTTGTTACTCCAAGTTTTCCTCTGATAGTAGTGTTCCTTTGGTGATCCAATCTATTAACATCCTAACAATAATCGTAAGAAGCGCATTTGGCTTACTTGAAGTTTATGAGAGTTTCTTTTATTTAAAAGCCTAATTTCACTTCCATATTTTAGGGCAGCTTTTGATGTGATGTTATGTAAGCTTAGTTTTGTCTCTGTCCTCATCTGTTTACCAAAATGTCTTCATATTTATATATATATATATATATATATATATCATAATTATTTCTAGATACCCCGTGCTCTTTACCCGGCGTTGGCCGGAAATCTACGTAGTGCGATGTATTTGAAATAAATGAGCTGAAAGGCTAAATTCCTTATTTTGAGTTATCCGCAAAAGAATACCCGCTGTGCGCTGCTATGCTTTCCCGGGAATCTACTTATTCCGATTTTCTTGTCATCAATGAAAGACAAAAATGGTTATTGTGAGTTATCCGTAAAAGATAAACATATGCTGTGGCGGACTTTTTTGTAATTTTTTTTACATATTCAATTCTGTGTACATTAATTTTCTGTATTTGTTATAGTTCAGGTAACGTAAGCCATTTAAGCGTAAAAAGGGACTTTTTAACGTTTTTAAGGGTGTAGGAGTTGAGTATCATAACCCTCTTAGAGCCTATGTTCATCCCAGGAATTTGCTGAACATTATGCAAAAAAAAAAAAAACATGACAATCGGATGAACGGTACGGCAGCGCATAAAAGACGAACAAACCAACAATGCATGTTTTATATATTAGATTTCCTTATTCCTAATTTATTTGAAATAACCTGGACATTACGAATTAGCCAGTTCATTCTCAGCATGAATGGAAACTAATAATATATTTGTATTATTACGTGCTGGTTATTTGACTCGTCTCATATTTATATAGGCTATATTTGACAAATGAGATTCCTCCGATCACTAACTGGAGTAACTTTAAGGGATAGAATGAAAAGTGATGAGATAAGGATGCAGTGGAATAGTAGGGAAATGGCTGAACATATACAAAATTATCAGATTAAATGGTTCCAACACGTCCAGAGAATGTCAAATTCCCGTTTACCAAAGATGATTTATAACCTCAACCCTAAAGGCAAAAGAGACCTCGGAAGACCCTTCAACCGATGGAAAGATCAGTTTTTGTAGTCGCAGAACGGGCATCATCACCCAATACTGCATACGGAAGAAGACGAAGATATTTAACAATGTCGCGCAAAAGCGACGAAACCAGGTCTACATAAAAATCACGAAATAAGAAGCGAGTCAAATGACCAAGTCACAATAATTAAAAGAAACCTCATAGTGTTATTTCCGACATATATTAAATATATTTACATTTATAATTATATGAGGGCATTCGAAGAGTAATGGCAACACTTATAACACCACAGAAATTTATTTAGGCTGTTTTTGATATCACGAACTTCATTTATAGTCTCGCGTCAAGTCAACTATACATTGCCAAATCCTTGAAAGATAGTGCACTCCATCTGCAGCACCATTTCTAAATATCACTCTCAACTGATCGATCTAGAGCTTTCTGGATATCAACTCTTGATTAAAATCGAATGTCTCGTAGAGGTTCCTTGATCTTTGAGAATAATCTATAGTCACAAGCGCTCAGACCTGGTGAATTTGATATCACGAACTTCATTTATAGTCTCGCGTCAAGTCAACTATACTTTACCAAATCCTTGAAAGATAGTGCACTCCATCTGCAGCACCATTTCTAAATATCACTCTCAACTGATCGATCTAGAGCTTTCTGGATATCAACTCTTGATTAAAATCGAATGTCTCATAGAGGTTCCTTGATCTTTGAGAATAAGCTATAGTCACAAGCGCTCAGACCTGGTGAATTTGATGGATGTTCGAGTATTTCCCAATTCCACCTTCTAAACAAATTCTACTGAATATATTTTTAGGCCGTATTACTTACTAAGAGTCCACCGCTGTGGTCTCGCGGTAGCATGCTGCCTTGTCACGCAGTGGGCCCGGGTTCCATCCCCAGTCGGGGCAGTATTTCTGGGTGAGGCTTTTATCTGGGTTTTTCCTCACCTGTAAGACAAATATCAGGAAAACTTTAAGGCCCAAACGGTCCCCGAAATCACATAGCCATCATCATCATCCTTATTATTATTATCATCATCCTTCACTGACGTGGAAAGCAGTCGGGAAGCTACCACACCTACAATTCCCTTGTAAAGCTGCAAGCATTGCATGAAAATGCTATGATTGCAGTTAAGGACCTGCCTTCGGGCAGAATTTCTATGGATGGATTATTTACTAAGTGTGATAAACAGTGAATATATTAACAAAATATTGCTATTTAGTGATTTTCAATATTACAGGTTTATACAACACAGACTGCTCAAGAACACAGTACAAGATTACAATGGTCACCACTAGGATCTCTGATTACAACACTAATTACTAGTGACAAAGTTCTGTCAAGGACCCAGTCTCTTTGTGTACAACGAGAGCCCCTGCCCAGGGATACGGGTGAAGACCTGAATGGATAGTACAACTACGCGGAAGAGGCACATATTCTTCAGGGGACAAATGTGAAAAATATGAAACCCCCCATCTCCGTGGTAACAAGGAGAAAATCCTCAACGGTCAGTAGAGGGGAAGAGGTACCCCTTCTGTTGGGATTAATACAACAGACGGCTTGATATCGAGTCGTAGATGGCAGCTCCATCAATATCTTACCCTGCGAGATGCCCTAACGTCTTAAGGGACATCAATATTTATACTTTCAAGTCTCGTGGTAGAGAAATATATTCAAACTACAGTAAAACCTGACTATGAAGGAACATGATGGCTCCTTAAATATATTTCCATCTTGGCAGTTTTCCTTCTTATAAAATATACCCAAATTACAAGCTTCAATTTTCTCACGCAGTGTTAGGGTTTTACATGCACGCTTTAAAGACATAACGCATTGACTTAGCATACAGACAAAATAGTATATGTAACACAGCTCAATTTGCACGGCAATGCAAAACAACTTTATTACACAAAAGCGAGAAGGAACTCAACTACAAGAAAACTGAAGAGTTTCCCAACTCCCTCGCAGGTTACGTAAGCAGACAAGAAAAAGCGAGGGATTCCCCGTTGTCATAAGCAAGGGTGTCCCCGCAATACAATGTCAACACAAGAAGGTAAAACGATAAAATGCAGAAAGCGTCATATGCAGAATTTTCACGTGCGGTCATTAATACTGTAATTAGAACGTGCTCAAGAATAATTTTTCGTCTTACTGAGGTAAAAATTAACTATTGGTACTTTAAAAACCATTCCGTTTCCGCGTTATGAAGGTTTCCGGCTTATACAGGACGATTTTACATATAAAATCGTACCGTTCTGGAGATATTTTCCGTATCTACAGGTTTCCTTCTTATAAAGATTCCGGTTAAAACAGGTTTTTACTGTATTAGATAGAATTACACAATACAGAGACGAACGGATGGACCACTTCAATAGGATGGACAACAACAGAATTCCGAAACTGATTCTTCATTACAAACCACTAGGACGAAGGAATGTTGGAAGACCCAGTAAAATATGGATAGACCAATTCTAACATGAGATCAGAACAGATCAGCATGTCTAGTCCTTGATGCTGATGATGATGATAACTGCTCAAGAACATACTACAAGATTACAATGGTCACCACTAGGATCTCTGACTTACAACTGTGTTGCCATTACTTATCTAATGTCGTAGTATTAAGTTCCATACCTCATTCCAAATGTTGTAATGATGTCACAAAACTTGACATTCAATTCCACTCACCTGAAAAAAAATAAGAAAAAATATTAATTTACGCACTATAATAAAACATGTTAAAATTAAAAATTCTTAATGCACTCACTGATTAGTAGTCTCCTGATTACTCAAAATATTGTCACTGAGCAAGTGGAGAGCTTCAAATACTTGGGTTGTACTATCAGTAGTAACATGAATTGCGGTCAAGAAGTAAAGCAGAGGATAGCAGTGGCAAAAGAAGCTTTTAACAAGAAAAGAAGCATTTTCTGCGGACCTTTGGCAAAATAATTTCGGAAAAGGTTAGTGAAGTGCTTTGTGTGGATTGTAGTATTATATGGTGCAGAGACGTGGACATTACGACGGAATGAGGAAAAGCGACTGAAAGCTTTTGAGATGTGGATATGGATAAGAATGGAACATATAAAATGGACAGACAAAGTAAGAAATGAAGATGTGCTAGACAGAGTGGGTGAAGGAAGAACAATGCTGGAACTCATAAAGAAGAGGAAAAGAAATTGGATTAGCCACTGGCTAAGAAGAAACTGCCTGCTGAAGGATGCCCTAGAAGGAATGGTCAACGGAAAGAAAGTTAGAGGCAGAAAAAGACATCAGATGATAGACAATACTAAAATAAATGGTTTGTATGCAGATACAAAAAGGAAAGCTGAGTTAAGGAAAGAGTGGAGAACGCTGAGGAAGGCTTACAACTCAATGGTATTAATAAGCTGCTAGTTTATGCTGATGATGTAGTACTACTGGCCGATAACGAGGAGATATTAAAGGACAACACGCACACACTATTAAGTAACACTAAGAAATTAGGACTGGAAGTAAATATCAATAAAACTAAATATATGGTCACACGTAGAAATACAGTATATAATGGAAATGGACAGCTAATGACAAATGAGGGAAATTTTGAGGAAGTGGCTGAATTCAAATACCTAGGAACAATAATCACAAATAGGAATGAGATGCACAAAGAAATTAAACTTAGGCTCAATTCTGGAAATGCGTGCTATTGTGCATTCCAGAGACTCTTGATGTCCCAACTCCTTTCAAAAAACGTTAAACTGAAAATATATAAAACTATTATTCCACCAGTTATATTATATGGGTGCGAAACATGGACTCTTACTTTAAGGGAGGAAAGGAGATTACAAGTATTTGAGAATAAAGTACTTAGGAAAATTTTTGGACCAAAGAGAGATGAACAGACAGGTGAATGGAGAAGACTACATAACAATGAACTACATGGTCTTTATAGGAAGCCAGATATAATAAGAACTGTTAAGTCTCGTAGACTGCGATGGGCAGGGCATGTTGCACGTATGGGGAATGAAAGACTTGCATGGAGGCTTCTTGTAGGAAAGCCAGAAGGAAAACGCCCAGTTGGTAGACCAAGAATGAGGTGGGAGAATAACATTAACTATGATTTGAGGGAAGTAGATTATACAGGGATTGATTGGAAAGCATTATCTCAGGATAGGGATATATGGAGAGCTTATGTCCGCGCGGTCATGAACCTACGGGTTCGATAGTGCTAGTGAGTAAGTAAGTAAGATTGAACTTCTGAACCTCCAAACCAGAGGAGAGTGTGATATCCGCTAGTCCACCAGGACCGACAGCTTTTTAAATGTATGTAGATTTGAGTGCTCTTGGAATGTAGTTTAATGAGAATTGTTGATACAGAAATAATTTTCCAGTCTGTTGCACCTGTTTGAATTTAGTAAACAATACCTCGCCCTTCGGGATACAAATTGTAGGTGAACTCCATATATAAATGTTATATGAGGGAAAACATCTGAAGTAAATATTTCTACATATGCACAACTCTCTGATCTGGTTCTACACAAACTGCCTAATACATATTCATCATCATCATCATCACTCCAGGGATTAGGCAATTGCCCGTTCCGACTTCATATTGCATCAGCCCAACGTCTTCTAGGTCTTCCAACATCACGCCTTCCTCTTGCTTGATAGTTCCTGGCTAACAATGGATATCTCTCCTTACTCATTCCATCCATGTGATCAATCCATTTCTGTCTGTAATTCGTGACTTTATCCAATAAAGGCTGTACTTTCAATTCTTCTCTTATATCCTCATTTCTTATTCTATCAAGTCTTGTACATCCTTTTACTTGTCTTAGGAACCGCATCTCTGCCGTCTGTATTCTATCCTTCTGTCTTTTCACTGGAGCCCAAGTTTCACATCCATACAATATTGTGGGAACCGCCATAACATTATTTACCTTTTTTTTTTTTTTTTTATTTGGTTTCTTTTATAATTTTATTTTTGAATGTTCTCTGTATTGTTCCACACACCATCTGAAATTTATTTATTTTGGAGTCAATATCTCTTTCCACATTGTAGCCAACATCACAGCCCAAATATTTGAAACTAGAAACATGTTCTCTACTTTGATTTTCTAAAATAAATTTTGGTTTCGCACTGGATCTCTTCCTCTAAAATGCCATGGTCGTCGTTTTCCTTACAGAAATCTTTTGATCGTATAACTTACATATTTCATTTACATGCCTGCATTGAGTTCTGTAAGTCGTCTTAATTTTTCTGTATTAATGATTACATCGTCAGAAAATAGAAGATTATTTATGCACACTTTATTATCTTATTTCTTATTCCTGGATTTATTAAAACTTTCAATTGATTTTCAAAATAGTCTATATAGATATTAAACAAAGTGGGTGATAAACTAAATCCGTGTCGTAATCCGTTATTTGGTTTTGATTGCATCTGTTCTTTTGAATCCAGTATCTATAATTATATTTGTGTCTTCATATAATTTCTTTATTGTTATTGGGGGGTGGATACCCAGAGGAGCATGTTTGGAGGCTCAGAGGAAGCAGCCCTTCCACCATCCTTGTCCTGCGAAGCGCTCGTAACGCTTCCAGGAGACATTTATCTTACTGAGAAGCTTCATGGAAATCAGCCGGACTAATACATATTTAAACTATATATTTACACTTGAAATACTGTAACTTATTCTAGATTACAATTTAACAATAATAACACTGGTCAACATGACTTTTGTCTCATGAGTACCAATAGTTGTACTTAATTCAGTTTTTTTATCGTGTTTTCAAATATGTATTCGGAATTTCTTCATCACCCAGAGTTTTTTTTATTTCAGTTTCAATTAGTGGATTTAAATAATTATTTTTTAATAAACGTTTTTTCGTACATTTGTCCATTGTAAAATAAAACCAAATGAGCTAATTCAGGAGGTTTCAGCTATGAAAAAGAGATATCAAGGCAAATGAAATCCTAATATGCTGGCCGATTATTGTTGAACCTTGAAGAGGGATGATCCACAGGCGAAATATAGCAGAAAATCGTCATTTCTTAGTTTCTAGGTGAGTCCCAATGTTCAAATATTGTGTAGTTATGAATGTAGAAAATATTAAAGTGTTTGAAATTATAAATTCCTGTCTTTCGGAAGCCTTGCGTTATGGAGAAAAACCGATATCATATTTGAATTCAGGAGAACGAATCACATATTTTCTTTCTGAGGCAAAAAAAAAAAAGTTTATTTTTTGTTGCTCAGTGCTATCAGAGGATTGATTGAAGATCAATGGATGGAGAGAGAGGAATGACACTTGGTGTCCGAAAGACGCCGGCAGCTGTCATGATACCGGATGATGATGATGATAATTAAATCCATAAAGGTGAAATTAATAGAAGACTAAGAGAGTGTTTATAGAAATTAGATAATTCCGGATGAAGTTATGCTATAACAGACTAGATTTCGTTACGGTAACTCTCACGTGGATGAAAGGGTTTGTATAAATCTTAAAGTGAATTAGCGGTGCTAACTGCACACCCACTACGTCAGTATAAACTTGTGATGACGTGTACAAACCTCCGCCTTCTCCATGAAACTGCCTCTTGTTAAAATAATTTAACGTAACAAAACAAAGTTAATTAACAAATAAATTAACACTTAGTTTTATAAACAAGCTTTAAATTAACTACTGATTTATTTCAACAGTAGAAATAATTTGAATATCATCTTAGAATGGAAAACACGGATGTACCAATACATACTACAAGCGAACAGGAGAAGAGAAATACATGCTTACGTATATTACACATATTTCTGTTTAAATTCTTCACCAGATTTATCTCCACTCTGTTTTATCAACTTCTTCTTTCACGGATTAGGTATTTGTCCGTTCCGATGTCACATCTGTTCAGCTCACCGTTTTCTTGGTGTTCCTACCGATCTTCGTCCTCCAGGATTATACATCAATGCCATTTTTACACGCTTTATATTGGCTTGACCAGTATCTATCTATCTATCTATCTATGTAACGGAATCTTTCAACGCGATTTTCACCCACTTAGAAACATTGCATCGACTTGAAACTTTGTATACTTGTAGAGGACCCGTGACAATACAATAATTTCATATTTTGTTTCTAAAATCCTGGCCATAATCATCAGAAAATAAAAAAAAGTGTTTTTGTATCAATGTAATGGAATCTTTCAACGCGATTTTCACCCACTTAGAAACATTGCATCGACTTGAAACTTTGTATACTTGTAGAGGACCCGTGACAATACAATAATTTCATATTTTGTTTCTAAAATCCTGGCCATAATCATCAGAAAATAAAGTGTTTTTGTATCAATGTAATGGAATCTTTCAACGCGATTTTCACCCACTTAGAAACATTGGATCGATTTGAAACTTTATATACGTGTAGAGGAGCCGTGAGAATACAATAATTTCATATTTTGTTTCTAAAATCCTGGCCAGAATCATCCGAAAATCAAAAAAATGAAAACTGGTATAATAGGTTGCGGACTTGGCGAGATTTTAGTCAATCGTTGTAAGAGCTCAGTTGGTAGAGCAGTAATCCATATGTCGCGGGTTCAAATCCGGCTGGAGGGTTTTTTTATAGAAGAGTATTACTTTTAGCTCATACTACAATAGTATCGAATTTAAAGATATTTACATTTTTATCTTATTCTGTAAAATATTAAAACTAAAAAATAAAAAATAAATAATAGTTTTAAAAAACTAAAAGAACACACTTTATTAGAAAACTAAAAAATGAAAAATAATTTTAACTTGCATTACGCTTGGGATAAAATAAAGTGGTCAACAAAAAATCATCTCCAACACATACAGAATAAAATTAGAGTTATCAAGAAAAATAAAATAATTTTACCATCAAAAGCGTGGGGTGCTTTTTATGATTTTTACATTTTCTTCTTAGAAAGCTTACTTTTACCAATATCAGTTTATTATCAAATATATAAATTGATATAGAGTACCCCACGCTTTTGATGGTAAAATTATTTTATTTTTCTTGATAACTCTAATTTTATTCTATATGTGTTGGAGATGATTTTTTTGTTGACCACTTTATTTTATCCCAAGCGTATTTGAAATTAAAATTATTGTTTATTTTTTAGTTTTCTAATAAAGCGTGTTCTTTTAGTTTTTTAAAACTATTATTTATTGGTATCCTATCCTCCGTCATTCTTTGCAGATACTCTATCCAAATGTTTCTGTGTTCTTCTATTTGTTGAATAAATGCTTGAACTTTTATTCCAATAGTCTCATTTCTAATATGTTCTTCTCTTGAACAACTTTTCACAGACAGTAAGAACCTCAATTCCCCTGCTTGAATTTTACTTTTTTCTTTTTTCCTTTAGGACGCAATCCTCACTTCCATAGATCGCCTTCGTTGAATAAAATTCTTAGCTGCGTTTCCTTTCTAATTTTGTTCCTCAGTGTTCCACAAATATGTTGAAATTTCAGCATTTTCCTATTTATATCTTCTTCTGCATACGTTATATCACAGCCCAATTATTGGAAGTGTGAAACTTGTTCCAATACTTTATTTATATTACTATTTTTGTCCTTACTGGATACCTTCCATGGAACTATAGTCCCTCTGTATAATTTATTAAATTAATGTAGATTGTTGGTGCAGAGAGGGATAATCTCTTAACATAAATTTAGAGGTAAATAACCCAGTGAAAAGTTCGGATTAAGCAGAGAATCCCGAGACTCCCCGTGGAGATGGGAATTGTACCAGGAGACACAACGAAATTAAATGGGGGAAAAAAGAACCTGCAGAGGGAAAAGTTATTATAGATTTATCAGCAAATTTTTCCTCATTCTATTTCAATTACAATCCTTTTCGTTGGTACAGTACATTATCGCTTATAAACAAAATCCTAAAACACTTCCTACCCTCTTTTTTCTATATTTTTTTCCTCAGAAAAATGATAAAGTTAGTAGATAGCATAAACATCAATAATGTCAACAAAAATAAAAATAGTATTATATTGACTACCTAAAATAGCATTATTATAAATACACCTATAATAATAATAATAATAATAATAATAATAATAATAATAATAATACTTTTATTTATTTACATACAGATTTCCATGTTAACACTTTTTTTTGTGCCTAAAGTTTTATATTGCCTCTCCACTCGTGTCTATCCAGCCATCAATGTCCTCGAGTCCTCTTGTTCTCATTCCAGTTCTCATCTTTTGCACTCACGATTTCGAAGTCTTCCTTTATTTCTTCTTCCGGGTGTACACTAATCCAATGTTAATAATAATAATAATAATAATAATAATAATAATAATAATAATAATAATAATAATAATAATAATAATGATGATAATAATAATATTAATGATAATGATAATAATAATATTAATGATAATAATAATACTGGTAATATAATGATAATAATAATATTAATGATAATGATAATAATTATAATAATATTAATGATAATAATAATAATAATAATAATAATAATATGATAATGATAATAATTATAATAATAATAATATTAATGATAATAATAATAATAATATTAATGATAATGATAATAATTATAATAATAATAATATTAATGATAATAATAATAATACTATTAATGATAATAATAATATTAATGATAATGATAATAATAATAATAATAATAATAATAATGATAATGATAATAATAATATTAAAAATAATAATATTAATAGTATTAATAATAATATAATAATTATAATAATATTAATTATTATTACTATTATAAAAAATGTGTATAACAAACGTAATAATAATAGTTTTATGATAATAATGACAGTAATAATTAAGTTGATAATAAAATAACTCCATACCGCAACTGGCCTTGAAGCCCTGTAGATTCCAGCCGGCCGCTGGTCTCACATTCATAAATGTTAATTATTTTTAAATTAGTATAAGTGTGATATCAGATCAGTATGTCGGCTCCTTTATCGGTAATAGCTGGTTTTCTCAACCTAGATCTACTACTTTTCGTGGTTACCCAAATTTATCATCATGGTGTGTACTCACCGGTCCGATATTGGTCGAAATTCTGAGAAAAAAATGTACCCCCCCTGGGGACTCGAACCAATGTATGTCCTATAGCTCTACACTAGGACTTGATGCCTTAAAAATCTCAAGAGTTACTGCTATAAAGTAAATATTCTCTTTAAAAATTGCTTAACTGTTATGTTGGCCACTAGATGGTATTGGAACGAATTCCCACTACCCTGTTGTGTGAATTGAGAATACTACATATATAAGAAAAATGTATGTTTGTGTTGGAATTCTTGAGTAGCTCAGTTGGTTAGAGCGCTAAACGTACAGAGTTTAGAGACTCGGGTTCAAATCCCGACTCAAGCATTCATTTTTCTTTTCATATCATATATATATATATATATATATATATATATCATGTAGCTCACTATTGTGTAGTTTTCTCCATTCACCTGCCTGTTCATCTCTTTTTGGTCCAAAAATTTTCCTAAGAACTTTGTTCTCAAATACTAGTAATCTTTTATTCTCTCCCATGGGAGAATAACTGTTTTAAACATTTTCAGTTTAACGTTTTTTTTTTAAAGAAGTTGGGGACAACAAGAGTCCCTCTAATGTATAATAGCATGCATTTGCAGAATTGAGCCTACGTTTAATTTCTTTGTCCATCTCATTCCTATTTGTAATTATTGTTCCTAGATATTTCAAATCAGCAACTTCTTCAAAATTTCCTTTGTTTGTAATTAGTTTCCATATCCATTATATTATTATTATTATTATTATTATTATTATTATTATTATTATTAATTATTATTATTATTATGTAACAACATGTGAAATATGATGCGTTGAATAAATGAATGAATTGAACATTAATCACAATTTATTAAGTTCACTCTCAAGGTTTTCGCGTTCAATTGAAGTCAAGCCTACAGTTTAAACACATTCCTTGTCGCATACACATTCCCTGAATTCCTGCCAGAACTTATACAGGGTAATTCACAAATCATATTTCGTCCCATTATATGAAAACCTTATTTTTAGTTTAAGACAGATTTTAGAAAAGAAATGGGAATATAATGGTACTGTACATCAACTACATGTAGACTTCAAAAAAGCATATGATTCAATTAAGAGGGAGAAGTTATACAGTATCCTGCTGGAGTTCGGAATTCCTAAAAAGTTAGTTAGACTTATAGGAATGTGTCTAAATGGCACAAAGAGTAGGGTGCGTGTAGGCAAAGAGTTCTCGGACACTTTAGAAATCCAGAATGGGTTGAAGCAAGGAGATGCACGCTCTCCTCTACTATTTAATTTTGTACTAGAGCATGCCATTACATCTTTAGAGAATGAGGAAGGCTTACAACTGAATGGTATTAATAAACTGTTAGTTTATGCTGATGATGTAGTATTGTTGGCCGATAGCGAGGAGATACTAAAGGCCAACACGCACACACTATTGAGTAACACTAAGAACTTAGGACTGGAAGTAAATATCAATAAAACTAAATATATGGTCACACGTAGAAATACATTATATAATGGAAATGGACAGCTAATGACAAATGAGGGAAATTTTGAGGAAGTGGCTGAATTCAAATACCTAGCAACAATAATCACAAATAGGAATGAGATGCATAAAGAAATTAAACTTAGGCTCAATTCTGGAAATGCGTGCTATTATGCATTGCAGAGACTTTTGACGTCCCAACTCCTTTCAAAAAACGTTAAACTGAAAATATATAAAACTATTATTCTACCAGTTATATTATATGGGTGCGAAACATGGACTCTTACTTTAAGGGAGGAAAGGAGATTACAAGTATTTGAGAATAAAGTACTTAGGAAAATGTTTGGACCAAAGAGAGATGAACAGACAGGTTAATGGAGAAGACTACAACAATGAACTACATGGTGTTTACAGGAAGCCAGATATAATAAGAACAGTTAAGTCTCGTAGACTGCGTTGGGCAGGACATGTTGCACTATGGGGAATGAAAGGCTTGCATGGGAGCTTCTTGTAGGAAAGCCAGAGGGAAAACGCCCTGTTGGTAGACCAAGAATGAGGTGGGAGAATAACATTAACTATGATTTGAGGGAAGTAGATTATATAGGGAATGATTGTAAAGCATTAGCTAAGGATAGGGATGTATGGATAGCTTATGTCCGCGCGGCCATGAACCTACGGGTTCGATAGTGCAAGTGAAGTAAGTAAGTAAGTATATGAAAACCTTTGTAAATCGCTGCCTCAGAAATGTCTTGAGTATATGGTGGCCAGATAAATAAAGACGTTTGGAGAAGAATGAATGAAAATAAAATTTGTAAAGAAATCAAATTTAGATAATGAAAATAGATTAGTCATGTGTTAAGGAGAGTGAATGATAATATCACAAAAATGGCATTTGATTGGAAACCCCAAGGATTGAGAAGGCGGAGAGGTAACTTTGGGCAACATGGAGTAATACCATCATGTATGGAGCCGAGCAGGCAGGGATGAGTTGGAATGAAATTAAGGCATTTACAAACAATAGAGTGCGTTAGCGAGATTTATCAAGACCCTATGTTTCCCAGAGGAGTGACCAGGACTACTACTATAACCCTAGCAATGAAATTTGTAATGGGAGCTTAGATGCGAGTCCTGTACTAACCAGATGTAGGTCTCAGCCAATAGGAAGTAGACCACACGTCATTGCTAACTCCCTCAAATACAGTCACTGCTAAACATTTTTAAAATCTCACTACAAAAGTTAAATAATATGGGTAATCTTTATCGTAGACTGCGATAGGCAGGACATGTGGCACGAATGGGGAATGAAAGACGTGCATGGAAGCTTCTTGTAGGAAAACCAGAGGGAAAACGCCCAGTTGGTAGACCAAGAATGAGGTGGGAGAATAACATTAAATGATTTGAGGGAAGTAGATTATACGGGGAATGATTGTAAAACATTAGCTCAGGATAGGGATGTACAGAGAGCTTATGTCCGCGCGGCCATGAACCTACGGGTTCGATAGTGCCAGTGAGTTAGGACATCTTTATCCGTTGAGGAAGTATATTCACTATATATATATATATATATATATATATATATATATATATATATACACACACACACACACTGTATTTGGTTTATATCACACTTTTAATGTTTTAAATAACCACTAAATGTCACTTTAATTTAAACAATTTATAGTCTTCCCCGCGCCGTAGCCATGTGATTAAGGCGAGATGCCTTGGCGCAGAGCTACGGGACCTGCGCTGGTTCGAGTATCCACGGGGGAAGAAATGTTCTCAAGGAATTTCTGCCAGTATGGGACCGATGCCCACCCAGCATCGTGAGGCATTTGGGTAGCTACAATAAGTAGCGGGTCCAGGTTGAGAGGACCAGTTATAATGGCTGAGGGACCCGACATTCACATTGCACTATAATTTTAAGACTTCAGACAGCAAGTGTACAAAATATTATAATTAAAGTCTATGGTTTAAAATCTAAAATCAACACATCCGCGTCTCACTATTATTCTCTATGGACTGTACATGTTTTGTAGAGGAACTGTTTTGTTTGTACACGTGGCAGACAGGGAATTCACAGCTCAGCAATATTGATAGGCTCTACCATTGGATTTACGGTCAAGGACATTCTTCAAAATCCCTTGCGCGATCTATACTACTACTACTACATTACAGTAAAAGCTCCTTATTCGCGGGGGATATGTTCCACAAATATACTGATTTTACCGAGTTGTTTCCGAAAAAATGAATTAATGACCTGTAATGTTGGTTATAATATACAGTTTGATGTGTTTCATTGTTTCTCCACTAGGGTCATTCTTACAACATTGCGAACCTATTTGACAATCAATAGTATGATCAAGTTGCAGTGATGAACAAATGAAACAAAACCAAACATTTCTCATTTGTTTTCAAACATCGCCGTTTACATTAAATATTCATTCATTCATTCATTTTGAGAATTTTCCTCATCATTGAGGGTTTTCTCCAACCAATCTTAGTAATTAACATGAATTAAAAATAAATAAATAAATATAAATGACTACGGACTTATAGACTATCAGTTTGCAACAAACATTCACAAATTTTATATTAAATTAATGTTGGGAAGTAAACATTATGAGGAATAATCATTAAAATTCAACGGAGAACATATTGTTTAAACAACTCCGAGTCGGAGTTATGGCTGAAGATGAACATGACTATGTTTGAAATCGCGATATCATGGAAGCATGAATCCTATGAGGTGAGTTGTTTAAACAATATGTTCTCCGATGAATTTTAATTCACAAATTTCCCTTAATTAAAGTTCTCCATCGTTCTCTGTCCTCTGTGACTTCATCTGTTACACCAAAATTCCTCATTGAATTTTGAATGTTATTCTTCTAGGTTGTTCTTGGTCTTCCTTTTCTATTCTTTTTTTCAATTTTCCATGCATAGATGGTCTTTGGTACTCTTCCATTCTGCATTCTTCTTACGTGTCCATATCATTTTAGCCTTCTGTGTTCAATCTCATCCATTATATTTCTTTCTGCATTCATCCATTTTCTAATTTCTGTATTTCTATTTTTCCAGTCGAGATTTTCAGGCAGCTCTTCTCCAAAAATCAATTTCAACTGAAGTTATTCTGTTGACATGTTGTTGTGTCATTGTCCAAACTTCCGATCCATATAACTGTATACTTTCTAGTATGCATTTATAAATTAGCTGTTTTGTTCTGTTAATGATGTTTTTACTCTATAAAGTTTAACATTCCTATGGTTTTTCTTGCATTACAAATTATTTTTGTTATTTCTTTATTTTATGTTCCATCTTTCTCTATAATTGATCCCATTAAATCAAATATATAAAAATTAATGTTTGTTTGTTCGTACTTTATGAGCGGCCACACCGTTGATCCGATTGTGATGGGGCTTTTTGAAAATATTCAGGAGATATCGCCCTTTGTAGTGGAAAACGTGAAGAAAGTAGCTTTTTGGACGCTTAAATGGCTTACGCTGCCTAAACCATAACAAACACACAAAAGTAATGTACACAGAATTGAATATCTCAAACAGCTCTACAAAAAAGTCCGCGACAGCATATGTTTATCTCTTACGGATAACTCACAATAACCATTTTTGTCTTTCATTGATGCCAATAAGATCGAGACAAGTACGTAGATTCCTGTGCAAGCATAGCAGCAAATGGCGGGTATTCTTTTGCGGATAACTCACAATAACGGATTTTGTCTTTTAGCTCATTTATGCCAAGAAGATCGAGATAAGTAGATTCTCGGGCAACACCGGGTAATCAGCACGGGGAATCTTAAAATAATTACGATATAAATTTATAATTATTTCTCTTTTTACTTATTCAACTAATCTAAGAAGTACATTAATTTTCGTCTTTCAGCTCATTTATGCCAAGAAGATCGGGGTGAGAAAATTCCCGGACCACGCCGTGTAATCAGCACGGGGTATCTAAAAATAATTACGGTATAAATGTTTCCCCATACTTATTTAACTAAACATAAAACACATTAATTTTCGTATTTCAGCTCATTTATGTCAAGAAGATCGGGGTGATAAGTAGATTTCCGAGCAAAGCCGGGTAATCAGCACAGGGTATCTAAAAAATATAAATTTATAATTACTTTTTCTTTTACTTGGTAGGGAGGCTTAGTACCAATGACCCAGGCGATCATAACCGGGAAGTCTTGGCTTGCGGTTAGATAAAAGGAGAGGGAACTAAGAATAATCAACAACGTGGGAGCAACGACCACACTGGAAGCTGCAAACGCGGAAGACCACAACGGCAGACACGGCGGAGATAGGAATATCGGAACGGCGAAAATGGCGGAAGTGGCAACCCAATTTCCGGGGATGAAATAAGAGACCCAGCTCGGGGAAACAAGACTGAAGTCCTCAACGGCAGAAGGCGGAAGAGGCAACCCTCCTTGTGGAGATAAAACACAAGGAAGCAAGTCCAAAGGCTTTAAGGAAGCACAGCCCCTCCAAAGGACTAACCCTGCAGTACGTTAGTAGCGTACACAGGGGACACTTAAAAATACTTACAAGCTCCAAAGAGATAGTCGGACTGTTCAACGGATAACGACAAGGAGCCGGAACAGGCTAGTAAATAAGCCGAAACCGCGAAGAAGAGGAAGAAGAAGAAAACTTATTCAACTAAACATAAAATCACATTAATTTTTCATTTATTTAGGCGTAACAGCGCACGCCGGGTATTAGCTAGTATACAAATAATAAATTGAGTTGGTGTTTACTTGATGAAAATCCATATTTATTAATTAAATAAAAATAAAACCTAATTTTATTTGATTTTCATATTTATTATAAAATTCAGTGACAGCTGTTTCGGTACACTGTACCTTCTTCAGACATATTAACAAATTATGAATTGTGTTCCAACTGATCTAAGCAACAATACAACAATATTTATTTAATTTTTTTAATTTAACAAAGGGGATTCATTCAAATCAAGTTGAGAATTTAACAGTTTTTTACTGCTTTTAAATTTATTAATTTCTACAGCCTCCAAAAGATCTAACTTCTTACCCTTATCACAAATATGTAAAATTTCTTGATTTGAATGAATCCCCTTTGTTAAATTAAAAAATTTAAATAAATATTGTTGTATTGTTGCTTAGATCAGTTGGAACACAATTCATAATTTGTTAACATGTCTGAAGAAGGTACAGTCTACCGAAACAGCTGTCACTGAATTATATAATAAATATGAAAATCAAATAAAACTACGTTTTATTTTTATTTAATTAATTAGTATACAAATTTTTAAAATAACTGAATTTAAATAATGATTTGTGAGTAAACAGCTTAATTTTATTCGTTAAATAGTCCTAACAAATGCCACTCTTGATTTCCATGTCCTCTAGATAAATTGGAAATCACTCGTGGCATTACTTATGAGTATTTTTCTACAGCGCCCTATAGAATGTAAATGTACTGATATACAGATGAATTATGTTTAAAAAAACTTGGAGCAAATTCACTCTATTTTCAAGAGGCGCTGAGAGAGCGTATTGATGTCCATTGTATTACGCCTCCCGCAATATTGCGCGCGCACAATACCACGCTATTAAACCTACTTCAATACGCTCCTTTAGAACCAATCCCTATCAAAGCTTTCACATATTTTACGATGCTTTCTAATAATACATACAAACCGGATGATCACGCATTCCCCAGCCATTAAATCTATATTCTTACGCTATATCACTTTTTGAGTGTTTTAAACGTGTTTTTGAATTGGAGATAACTGCATATTTTCCCCTCTTTTATAAACCAAGTGCAACTACTCGTAAATAAAATGGTTCCTATACACCTTATAACTAACTGACTCACTGGCAGTATTGAACCCTTAGCTTCATGGCCGCGCGGACATAAGCTATCCATACATCCCAATCCTGAGCTAATATTTTCCAAACATTCCCTGTATAAACTATTTCCCTCAAATCATAGTTAATGTTATTCTCCCACCTCATTCTTGGTCTACCAACTGGGCATTTTCCCTCTAGTTTGTCCTGAAAATTTAACATTGGATATGGAAAATATAAAAAGTTGCAGATTGTACAGGAAGAAATTAACAAAATCAATATATTTAAATAATTGACATCCATTCTAGAAGCTGTTGGAAGAGGCTCAGCTGAAATCGGAATAAATCATAATTACGGGCAGAAAAATAATTGGTATTCTGAATTCAGCTCTTTGGAGCAAAAATATTTTTAATTTACTTTTCCCCCTTTCAGCTTAAAATACATATGCATATATACATACGGTCGACCGCTGTGGTCTCGAGGTAGCGTGCTGCATTGTCACGCAGCGGGCCCGTGTTCGTCTTCAGGTCGGGGCAGTTTTCCTGGGTGAGGTTTTGATCGGGGTTTTTCCTCACCTGTAAGACAAATGCCAGGAAACCTTTAAGGCCCAAACGGTCCCCGAAATCATATGGCCATCATCATCATCCTTGTCATTAGCATCACCCTTCACCGGTGTGGAAAGCAACGGGAAGCTACCACACCTATAATTCCCTAGTAAAGCTGCAAAGCATAGCATGAAAATTCTGTGATTGCAGTGAAGGACCTGTGTTCGGACAGAATTACTATGGATGGATATACATACGAATGTAACCAATATCCCGTTGTTTTTCATAATAGAGAATTATATCTATATGTATGGGGAAGAAAATAAATGTTTGTGCTAGGATGCCTGAGTGACGCAGTTCATAGCGCACGTACGTATTAAGTTAGACGTATCGGGTTAAAATCCCAGTTCTGGCGTATATTTTTCTTTTCATATCATATTTCACCTTCATTGCTAAATGTAAAAATTTAATTTTAATATAGATATAAAGAAACATTACTACTATAAAATTAATATTCATAAGTAATGTCACGACTGATTTCCAAGTAGAGAATTTGGAAATAAAGAGTGGCATTTGTTAGGACTATTTAACGAATAAAGTTAAGCTTTTTACTCACAAATCATTATTTAACTATAGTTATTTTAAAATATTTATATATTTAATGTAAACGGCGATGTTTGAAAACAAATGAGAAGCGATAGGTACGCTTCATCTGCTTCTTTTGTTTATCACTGCAACCAGATTATACTATTTATTGCCAAAGGAACGCAATATTGTAAGAATGCTCTCTAGTGGAGAAAAAATGAAACACATCAAACTCTATATTAATTCATTTCTGATGTCGTATGATGTAAATATGACAATTATATTTTTCTGGATTGTTACCTGGGAAAAAATACATCTAAGAAACTGCAAACAGTGGTTTCTTTTTTTTGTGGTATAATCAATTGCTACAAATGTTTTTATATTAATTCCCGCATGCGGCATGTGTTGACATTCATGCACTATATATATACAATCTGGTAGCCGTATTTCTCATGGGCTCAGTCACTGCAAAATAATGGTCAGACCTGTTCAGAATATTAAAAAGGAGGAGCCTTCTTTAATATGGTAATTATAACACTGATAAATATTTCGTGAAACACGACTCTGATTGGCTGTAAAACAGAAATCATTGAAACGTGATTGGCCATTGAGTCCCATTTGGGGCATGAGTTAAATAGTCTCTTTAAATTCTTACTTTTGAGCGACCGATATCACCTGTTTCTGATGATAGATAAGATATATAGAATAGAGTATGAGTTGTTTATTTGTTTGTTTGTTTGTCCTTTACGGTTCCAAAAACTACTTGACCGATTTGAATGGGGTTTTTCCCTTCGTTGAGAGAATTTGTTTCTGGGGTAATTGACATATTTAACATATTACCCTAGTAATACAGAACCGGAGCTAAATAAATAGGTCATCGGTACACTAAAAAAATCTAACTTTTTGGATGTTTAACCCTAGTACTGTACACGTCTGAAATTGTCACGCGAAACGTACACCAGGGTCACTCAGACCCACAATTATTTTCTGGATAAATAAGCACAATTTAGCATACATTATAAAATAACTATATTTTGATACATTATAACATCTCATTAGTACTCAATGATATCCTTTTTCAATCAATTTTAGTATCTATGTATCGCGAAATTGCGATAAAAAATGAAACCGGAAAAAATTAAAGCAATAGAACTTGATTGTGTTCCATGTCTAAATAATTTTACTTTGAATTCAATTAAGACCATTATAATGATGAATACACATATTACACAAATATTTTGAAAAGTCCTCAATTCATTACTTATTTATTGCACACTCTTGACACCACTTAGCACTGATGTGGACTGTATAGTCTTACTACGAGGGCGGATCGGAAAGTAACGCACAATATTTTTTTTCTGCCTTGGTATTGCAGCTAGAATGTTTGAAATTTCACAGAGATATAGTTTGAAGTTTTCACTACAGATGGTATTTTTCTCAGGTGCACCTCTTGCGAGAGAAGCTTGAACTATGCAACAAAGATGGCGCGCATGCTACAGTCGTCCACCTGTGAGGAACAGAGAAGTGTTGTTCGATTTTTGTGGGCCAAACGGGCATAAACCCAGTGAAATGAACAAGGGACATGCGTGGGGCGTGTATGGGGAGGATTGTAGGGACCGTAGCAAGGTCTCAGGGGGGGGTACATTCCTTTACAAGAGGGACGCGTGAACCTTAGGGATGCACCACGCTCCGGCCCGGCCGACAACAGCAGCAATCCCGCAGAATGTCAGAGGCATTGAGGCGGCAATTCTGGACGACCGGCGTGTGCAACTGCGCGCCTTTATCGCAGAAGTTCAACATTTGCCCCTATGGTGCGGTGTACGATATTGTTCATGAAAATTTGAACTTCCGTAAAGTTCGTGCTCGCTGGGTGCCTAAGAACCTGACAGACGACCACAAGGGCCAGCGAATGATGGCAAGATCGACGACCACTAACGAGGTCGGGTTTACACCGCACAAGGACATGACTTTCTGGAAGGAATCGTCACAGGGGAGGGGTCGTGGGCGTACCACTACACGCCCGAAACCAAGCAGGCAGCAATGGAGTGGGAAACAAGCTGGTTCCCCAGTAAAGAAAAAAATTCAAAATGACTCAATCTGCCAGGAAAGTGTTTGTGACAGTGTTCTGGGATATGCATGGTGTTTTATTGGTGGGACTTTGCTGAACACGGGACCACTATGAATGCTGCGGCCTACATTGAAACTTTGGTGAAGTTGCGTCGTGCCATTCGTGACAAACGTCACAACATTAACGTTAAACTTCTTCATGACAATGCTCGCCCCATGTTGCTGCTGTCGTTCGTCAGAAAATCGCCGAATTTGGTTGGGAGGTGCTCCAGCATCCACCATACAGTCCAGATCTTGCACCATCGGACTTTCATCTGTTGGTCCCATGAAGAAATTCCTGGCCGGCAAACGCTTTGAGACAGATGTGGAAGTGAAATCAGCAGTGCGCAGATGGCTACACTCCAACCAAACGGACTTCTACGAACAGGGCATATTGAAACTGGTAACACAATGGGAAAAATGTGTTGAGAAAGTTGGTGACTATGTCGAAAAGTAGGTAAAAGATGTAAGTTCATTTGTGATTTTTTTCCTTTTTTTTACTATTAAACTTTTTAAAAAAAATTATTGTGCGTTACTTTCCGATCCGCCCTCGTATTATTTATGTATGTATCCCACACATCTCTGATAGGAGCCAGTTTATCAAATTCCCGCCTTTTTGTCCTTGTGGCTTTATCAACAAATTTTAAGCAGACTGTGAGGAACTGGTAACGCTTTAGACTTATTGTTGCACGAAGAAATGCAATCCCAAAATCATCAGACTACAGTCCAAAGCTTCTGGAGGGGCATCATCTTCAGAGTCATTTTCTTCAGGAAAGTCACTTAGTTCACTTTCATGATTAAGCTCATCTAACAATGCTGTCTGCATATCTTTTCTGTTAATAATACATCATTTCTACGCGCCATTTCACAAAAATCGAGTTCACTCTCAGGAATAGAAAAGTTACACAAACTGTACACCAGGGTCACAGTGGCCCTTAATAAGGTGTACCTAAAAAAAATAGTTAACTGTTAATGACCAACGAAGTTGTACATCCGTCCTCTAGTAGGTGTCACTGAATACTGAATTTACATCAGAAGCAGAGGTATGCGAACGCCATGTAGTCCATGTGCAGGAGGAAATAAAAATCTGCAGGGTCAGACTGACCCTGGTGTAAAGTTGTAGGGTTAAATGGCTTACGATGCCTAAACCATGACAAATACTCCAAATTAATCAATACGTAATTGAATACCTTAAAAAATCCACAAAAAGTCTGCGACAGCATATGTTTATCTTTTATAGATAACTAAACAATAACCATTTTTGTCTTTGAGCTCATTGATGCCAAGAAAATCCGGATAAGTAGATTTTCGGGTAACATCAGGTAATCAACACGGGGCATCTAAAAATAATTACGATATAAATGTATACTTATATAGGCGTTTATTTTTTTTCATGTTATTTTATATATATATATATATATACTTACTTACTTACTTACTTACTTACTGGCACTATCGAACCCGTAGGTTCATGGCCGCACGGACATAAGCTCTCCATACATCCCTATCCTGAGCTAATGCTTTCCAATCATTCCCTGTATAGTCTACTTCCCTCAAATCATAGATAATGTTGTTCTCCCACCTCATTCTTGGTCTACCAACTGGGCGTTTTCCTTCTGGCTTTCCTACAAGAAGTTTCCATGCACGTCTTTCATTCCCCATACGCGCAACATGTCCTGCCCATCGCAGTCTACGGGACTTAACTGTCTTTATTATATCTGGCTTCCTATAAAGACCATGTAGTTCATTGTTATGTAGTCTTCTCCATTCACCTGTCTGTTCATCTCTCTTTGGTCCAAAATTTTCCTAAGAACTTTATTCTCAAATACTCGTAATCTCCTTTCCTCCCTTAAAGTAAGAGTCCATGTTTCGCACCCATATAATATAACTGGTAGAATAATAGTTTTATATATTTTCAGCTTAACGTTTTTTGAAAGGAGTTGGGACATCAAAAGTCTCTGCAATGCATAATAGCATGCATTTCCAGAATTGAGCCTATGTTTAATTTCTTTGTGCATCTCATTCCTATTTGTGATTATTGTTCCTAGGTATTTGAATTCAGCCAATTCCTCAAAATTTCCCTCATTTGTCGTTAGCTGTCCATTTCCATTATACAGTATAATGTATTTCTACGTGTGACCATATATTTAGTTTTACTGATATTTACTTCCAGTCCTAATTTCTTAGTGTTACTCAATAGTGTGTGCGTGTTGGCCTTCAGTATCTCCTCGCTATCAGCCAGTAGTACTACATCATCAGCATAAACTAACAGCTTATTAATACCATTCAGTTGTAAGCCTTCCTCATTCTCTAAAGATGTAATGGCATGCTCTAGTACAAAATTAAATAGTAGAGGAGATAGTGCATCTCCTTGCTTCAACCCATTCTGGATTTCAAAAGTGTCTGAAAACTGTTTGCCTACACGCACCCTACTCGTTGAGCCATTTAGACACATTCGTATAAGTCTAACTAACTTTTTAGGAATTCCGAACTCCAGCAGGATATATATAACTTCTCCCTCTTAATTGAATCATATGCTTTTTTGAAGTCTACATATAGTTGATGTACAGTACCATTATATTCCCATTTCTTTTCTAAAATCTGTCTTATACTAAAAATCTGATCTGTTGTAGACCTGTTTCTTCTAATGCGCATTGATGATCTCCTAGAATGTCATCAATATAGGGAGTAAGTCTGCTTACTAATATATTTGTTAGAATTTTGTACGAAGTTGAAAGTAGTGAGATGCCCCTATAGTTGTTGCAATCAGTTTTATCTCCTTTCTTATAAATTGGTACGATAATTGATTCCTTCCATTCATCTGGAAGAGCTTCTTTTTCCCAAATCATACTAAGCAACCAGCGTATCTTGTCCATCAATTTTTCTCCCCCTGATTTTATCAGTTCTGCTGGGATCTCATCTGAACCTGATGCTTTTATACATCTTCAATTTTTCAATTGCCAGTTCAACCTCTAATGCACTTGGCTCTGTGACTAGCATTTCTGCTGTCTGTAACTTATCCTCCCCAATGTCCTGTTCTGTATGTACATTTAATAGCTGATAATATCTCTAGTGCCCCGCTATTGTATAAAGTCCTAACATTCCATGTTCCTAGGAACATGTCCCTGTGTTTGAGCCTTTGGCATGGGTTCCCTGAAGTAGTCCCCGCCCGGAGAACCGAATGGGGGACTATTTGACCTCCGGAAATTTTAACCCCAGTAGAACCCATGTCCGCATTTCTTGACGGTTGTATTTTTTACGGTGAAAGATCGTCACTCTTTCGACCAAGGTACTTATTTCGTCTGGCTTATCACCTTCGACCAGTCCGGCATGGGTAACCCTATCGGCAGCAATGCTACCGCCGGCATAGCTCTCAGGATCATTTAAGCACACAAGCCACTCCACCATGACAAGGTAAAGATACCATATATATATATATATATATATATATATACACATATTATAGTTATAAGATCTAAATATAAATATATATATATATATATATATATATATATGGGTTAGTACGGGTAATGTGGACCCTTCTTTTTGAGTTGATCCTGTAAATATTTTCTTTAATTGGTGCTGCGAATAGAAAATATTTTAACTTCTTCCCCTCATCAACTTTGACGGGTTCAAGGCCAGTTTCTTTTATTCTTTGTGCAAATAAGGGTTTATTTGTGATATTTATGAAAATTACCACTTTAAAAGCTTTCCAAGCTAAGAATCAATTCTTAATTTCTGCTATTGAATGTTACAAATTTTGAAAAAAATTCCTAAATATATTATATTATGTCAATGCAGTTTTAATATACTTATGGGTGGGGTTTGATATTATGTGACATGGTGGCTGTATAAAATAAGTATACGTAACAAAGGATCTGGTTAATGTGGACCCACCACGAGGATCTGGGTCCAATTTACACTAATACGTATATTTTACCAATGAGGATGCTATCTGTAAAAAACATTTACTTAATTATTTTTTTATAATATCCTTGTAATTTTACTAAACCCAAAACCGTCGCTTTTGCAGTTGAATGACGTGTGAATGTTATAATCAACAATATTGTTTACAAAACATTAAATAAATATCAACGCTTTTTAATATCACGATCAGCCATAAATATTTTCAGATAAATCTGTGCCTGTGTCTATAAATTAACAGAGTAAATATACTTAAAAATAGACTAAAAGCTAAGGTGGACTCTGGGGTCCATTTTATCCGAATATGGAGGTTAAAGTGGACCTTTCTTGTAATGTAAAAAGAGTTTATAAATTATGAAGATGTTTCCATATTTGAATAAAATAACAAAGCTATTTGATAGTTACAACACTAATGATAATCACTGTAATTAAACAGAATTCATATCCATGAATTAAAAGAAGAAAAACAACAAATTCAAAACACGGGTCAAAATCACCCGACGTCCTATTATTTATGTGTTTTTGTGTGTGGGTTTGTGTGTGTGTGTTTGTGTGCGTTTTGTGTGTGTGTGAGTTCGTGTGTATTTTTGTGTGTATTGTGTGTGTGTGAGGTTGTGTGTGTGAGTGTGAGTTTGTGTGTATGTGTTTTTGTGTGTGTTTGTGTATGTTTGTGTGTCTAAGGTTGTGTGTGTGAGTTTGTGTGTATGTGTTTTTGTGTGTGTTTGTGTGTGTTTAGTGTGTGTGTTTGTTTGTGTGTGAGGTTGTGTGTGTGTGTGTGTGAGAATTTGTGTTTATGTGTTTTTGTGGTGAGTTTGTGTGTGTGGTTTTGTTGTGTGTGTGTGTGTGTGTGTGTGTTTTGTGTGTGTGAGTTTGTGTGTATGTGTTTTTGTGTGTGTGTGTGTGTTTGTGTGTTTTGTGTGTGTTTTTGTGTGTGGGTGTGTTTTTGTGTGTGTGGTTTTGTGTTTGTGTTTTGTTTGTGTTTTTGTGTGTGGGTGTGTTTTTGTGTGTGTGGTTTTGTGTTTGTGTTTTGTTTGTGTTTATGTTTGTGTGTGTGCGTGCATGCGTGTATGTTATATTATAGATTTTCGCGGATATAAGTATGATTAAGAAAGTTTTATTGGGTTTTCCTAGTCAAAACCCAAGAAAATTTTCTTAATCATATATATATATGGTATGATAAGAAAAATAATTAAGTAAATATATATATATATATATATAGCTGCTGTCGAACTCATTAACTTTCTTCTCGCTGATTCTAATTTGATGAACGCCCTTATTTCTTACTATCCATACCCCACTTCGGTGACGTATTAGAAATAATTTCTTCATAATGTACCGATGTAGATATATTCCAATTTAATTTTATCCCCTTCTTAGCGTTTTATAGAAGCGATTATTGTGTGCCTATGTAATATGGAAGGTTTCATGATTTTGTTTACGATTCCCATTGTTTACTATATTTACAGAATTTACCAGTGATATCAGAATTATTTTAAAAAATTGTACGCAAGAAATGAGAATTCATTTACTCTTTCACATAGGCCTAGTTTATTTTTTTTAAAGAAATTTCTTTTAAGGCAGGATATTTCCTACAAATTCAGACGTTAAACCAGGACAGAGAGAGGTAGACAGGTCATGATCTGATTTGATTTCTGTGGGATGTGACTTCACCACCACATCGAGGGTAGTTTCCTCAGGGGTGAGATAAAACGTGCAGTGTGATATGTCAACTGATATCCACCTCTTCTGTTCCCATGGGCTGTCAAAGTGCCCTGATGATAAAACTATATTTTACATACTGTATACCACATGGCATTGTGTTACTGTTATATGTAGTAAATTGCTAATAAAAAATAATAATAATAATAATAATAATAATAATAATAATAATAATAATGACCAGTCTCTTGGGCTAGTGCTCAACGTCTACGACTACGGTCCCGGGTTCCATTCCCGGTCAATCCATAGGAATTTTTCCTTAAAGGGAATCATTCCCTGTGGTTGCCCATAGTCAGGAATTTACGTTAAGAACTTTTTTCTGGCGTTTCTTTATAATTTATCACCCATCATATCATCGGGACAACGTAACTCCGCGTTCTATGCGCCCCAACCTTGGAAGTGGGTTACAATTAAGCTAATGCCAGGAGAGAACTTCAGAAATATCGAAGTGACAAGTGGAGCATTGAATAGAATAACAACAACAACAACAACAACAATAATAATAATAATAATAATAATAATAATAATAATAATAATAATAATAATAATAATAATTAATAATAATAATAATCCCAATAGGAAAACATATTAGGAAAAATAGAAGACAAACGTTTAAATGGTATGGACACCTCATAAGAATGGAAGAAGAGAATACCAAAGAAGATCCTTAATTGGAAAGCTAATGGAAGAAGTGGAAGAGGCAGGCCTAGAAAACGATGGATGGATGGAGTGAAGAGAAGTATGGAAGCTAGAGATTTGAGGGAAGAAGATGCTTTAGACAGGAACCTCTGGCGACAAATCACTTTGGATTGAAGGAGAAACACTCGTACTGTGGAATATTCCTAAAAATATAATAATTTTATAATAGTGAGCTACCTGATTTTATAAAAACCAGATATAATAAGATCAGTTAAGTATCATAGACTGCGATGGATAGGAATGGGGAATGAAAAAGGGAAATGGAAACTTCATGTAGGAAATCCAGAAGAAACATGTCCAATTGGTAGATCAAAAATGAGGTGGGAAAATAATATTAGCATGATTTGAGGGAAGTAGATTACATAGGAGATGATTGGAAAACATTAGCTGATGATAGGTATGTATGGAGAGCTTATGTCCGCAGCATATCGAGGATAACATGCCCTGTCACAGTACGTCCATGGAAAAAAAAGGGCCCCTTAAATATTTTCATGTGAAATATCACAAAAGACATTCAGTTTGGGAGAATCGCGTTGGTGGAGGATTCTGGGCATCGAACTGCCTAGAAGCTGTTTCTGGAGATTTCCTCGCGCCTTATAAAAGGGCAGAGACAGGAGACCGCAGTCAGTCTGGGATAGCGAGTCTTGTGGTGAACAATGTGACGATACGTTGTGGAGAATTTATTTATCAGTGAGTGGAGGATTGTTCTAATTGGGATAACAATTAAAAGAAGATTATTCTGGGAATTGTTATTGTAGATAGCGGTTTGTTGATAATTGAAGAATTAAATACAATTTTTATTATTATTGAATCTCCAATAATATGAACCCTATTTCACCATCCGGTATGTTAGCGTTTTACTTACAATGCAATTAATTATTTACAGTAATTTAGAGTATGGTTAATTTCTAGTGTTACATAATAACGAAATATGAACAAAAAATTAATTAATTAACAAACCAAAAAAAAAACTAACTCAAAGTCTCTTAAAAATATGATGGATAAAGTCACACAGCTTTCTATAGCAACACTTCTTACATAAAATATTTGACAAAGGCAGTTGAAATCTATTATGGGAATAATCTATTTTTTTAATAAATTCGTGTCTTTTGGAATCAAATGCTGGACACTCAAATAACAGATGTGAGATAGTCTGACTGGAGTTCTTGCAAATACAGGTATCTGTACCTATTTTAAATCGTTCCAAATAATGTCCAAATTTACCGTGTCCAGTCATAAATTGTGTTATAGGTCGCGCAAGGGATTTTGAAGAATGTCCTTGACCGTAAATCCAATGGTAGAGCCTATCAATATTGCTGAGCTGTGAATTCCCTGTCTGCCACGTGTACAAACAAAACAGTTCCTCTACAAAACATGTACAGTCCATAGAGAATAATAGTGAGACGCGGATGTGTTGATTTTAGATTTTAAACCATAGACTTTAATTATAATATTTTGTACACTTGCTGTCTGAAGTCTTAAAATTATAGTGCAATGTGAATGTTGGGTCCCTCAGCCATTATAACTGGTCCTCTCAACCTGGACCCGCTACTTATTATAGCTACCCAATGCCTCACGATGCTGGGTGGGCATCGGTCCCATACTGGCAGAAATTCCTGAGAACATTTCTTCCCCCGTGGATACTCGAACCAGCGCAGGTCCCGTAGCTCTGCGCCAAGGCATCTCGCCTTAATCACATGGCTACGGCGCGGGGAAGACTATAAATTGTTTAAATTAAAGTGACATTTAGTGGTTATTTAAAACATTAAAAGTGTGATATAAACCAAATACAGTGTGTGTGTGTGTGTGTATGTGTGTGTGTGTATATATATATATATATATATATATATACAGTGAATATACTTCCTCCACGGATAAAGATGTCCTAACTCACTGGCACTATCGAACCCGTAGGTTCATGGCCGCGCGGACATAAGCTCTCTGTACATCCCTATCCTGAGCTAATGTTTTACAATCATTCCCCGTATATTCTACTTCTCTCAAATCATAGTTAATGTTATTCTCCCACCTCATTCTTGGTCTACCAACTGGGCGTTTTCCCTCTGATTTTCCTACAAGAAGCTTCCATGCACGTCTTTCATTCCCCATTCCGTGCCACATGTCCTGCCTATCGCAGGCTACGATAAAGATTACCTATATTATTTAATTTTTGTAGTGAGATTTTAAAAATGTTTAGCAGTGACTGTATTTGAGGGAGTTAGCAATGACGTGTGGTCATACTTCCTATTGGCTGAGACCTACATCTGGTTAGTACAGGACTCGCATCTAAGCTCCCATTACAAATTTCATTCGTCAGGAATCATTCATTCATTTACTTGAGCAGCTCCTCTCGTTGGATGGTAGAATCTCTTCTGCAAGCGCCTAGAGGATTCTTCGCAGATCAATCTTCTTGTCTTCGGCGGTGCTGCCAGTCAGGTCGACCACTGCGGCTGCCAGCTTCATTGAACTGCTCGCCTCCCACTCGACCAGTGAACAACGCAACACTACAAAAGAGCTTAAAAACTAGCTTTATCAAGCTAAAATTACGGTCAGACGCACGGCTAGACTCCCAAATTTCCATCCCTTAACACGGTGCACGGCATCACCTTTTCCTCAGCTCCCGTCAATCCCCAGGCCTTACTCGATCCCGGAGTAAGGACAGGGAACCTCCTGCCCTGTCTTCCCATCATCTAACGATGATGAAATTACAATCCAAAGATACCTATCCCAAGCATCCTCCTCACGGACCAGACATATCAGATATGGATTTAAAATCCAAGCCAAGTGAAACAGACCAGGAAAATTCAGACTCAGATGCAGGTTCAGAATCAATATATGACACATTAAATCAAAAATATGAAAAAGCACTTGATTTAGAGGAAGATAACATACAAAATACACAAGATACAGACTTCATATTACCAAAAAGGACAAGTAAACAAACCAATCTAAAAGAAACAACTTCAGACATCAACACTGAAAATAGATTTAACCCTCTAAATGATTATAACCACAGACACAGTAGAAAAAGAACAAACTAAGCCTAAATTCCGTAAACCACCACCAATAATTGCAGACATAAAAATCACAAATGCCATGACACTGGAAAAAATCGCAGGTAAAAATATCAAAACGGTAAAAATGACTTATTCTAACAACTCCTTAAAAATCCAAACAGAAGATAATAATACATACAATAATGTAATAGAAAGATTGAAATAAACAATTACAAGTATTTCACACATTCCAATGAACCAAACACAGCACTAAAGGTCACTCTAAAAGGTCTACCAACTGAATTCCCTACAGCCGACATACTTTCGTATCTACAGAACCACAATTATCCAATCATTGCAATCAGACAGTTAACCAAACAAATGTTCCAGAATGGAAACAGAATAAAAACACCCCTGCCAGTCTGGATACTCACTTTTAAAAGAAATGAACACCTTGAGGAAATGCTAAAAAACTTAGTCACATCTGCTACATAAGAGTAAAACTAGAAAAATACATAGGCTTATCAGGAATCACCCAATGTTATAGATGCCAGGGCTTTGGACACATAGCTCAGTTCTGTAATAGGACTGAGAGATGTGTCCGATGTTCTGGAACACACAGGCTTTCAGCCTGTTCTAACAAAAATGTTAAATGCACCAACTGCAAGGGCGAACACGCCGCAAGCTACAGGGACTGCCCCATATACAAAAAATTCACAGCAAGGCCTCAACAAATGAAAACAGATAAACCTCAACAACCTGCAGTAAAATCTACAATTCAAAGTGGCACTAATAAAACACAAAGAACTACATTAGACAATCTAAGACCTAACTCCATAAGCAGAGCAACACAAAATGCGGAAATCGAAAGCCCTACGACTAACAGTTTAAACTTCCTCCACTTAACAGAAATCACACAGCTGCTGATGCAGTGAGAAACACCATAAATAATAATAACTCAAATTCAATTGAAGCACTAATCACCCTCATTAAAAAAGTCCTAGAAAATCCCCATCTACTAAATACCATAATTTCACTTCTCACTGCACTAACCCAAAATGGCCCTTAAACCCAAAACTTTAATAAAACCCTTGCTCTTATTAGAATGGAATGCAAACGGAGTCAAAGCGAAATATTAGAACTCACTACCTACTAACCAGACTGAACATAGACGTTGCCTTAATAGCTGAGACTAAACTAAAGAAACATATTACTTTGAGGATACCAAATTATGACATTTACAGAACAGACAAAGAAAACGGACACGGTGGCACAGCTGTAATAGTCAAATCCACAATACAGCACTCACTTACTACTATTCAAGGACTTACTAACATCCAACTAACTGCAATTGACATATACTCTCATAATGTTACAACTACTGTAGGAGCCATATACATACCACCTAGAAACGTACTAACGACTACTGAATTAGACACACTAACGAAGCACAATAATAAATTCATTTTTGGAGGAGACTTTAACGCTAAAAGCCCAATATGGAACTCAAGACTTACTAACGCAAGAGGAAAAACGTTACTACAACACTCAATAGACAATCGATACCAAGTAACAGGACCATTACAACCAACCCACTACAGTTATCAAGGACATAGACCAGACGTACTGGACATTTTCATCATGAAGCCAAGACCTACCATAAATTACATAGACGCTCTTGACGAATTAAACTCAGACCATAGTCCAGTAATCATGGAAATAGACTTTCATCCCATCAGATCACAGACAAGAAACTTTAACACTAAAACTACAAACTGGGCATCCTTCAGACAAATATTAAATGACAGTATAACTCCAAATATTACTATAAATAATACAGAAGAACTAGACTTAGCCACCAAAACTTTTCAAGACACACTTCTGCAAACTTACAACAGTACTACTACCATCAGCTTAAATAGGACTCAAAATACGCACTACATCCCAGGACTAACTGAACTACTTCAACAAAAAAGACAACTAAGAAGAAAATGGCAACGTCTAAGACTACGAGAAGACAAACGACAACTAAACTCAATTACTAAAAGAATAAATCAACATATTAAAAACTACAAATTCAAACAACTTGACGAACAACTTAAGACTGCAGTTGAAAACGACAACACTTGGAAAATAATCAAAACTTCACTCATAATCAAACGACCAGAAACAGACCTCTACATGGAAGAAACGGACTACTATACGATGACCTAGACAAAGCCAACGCATTTGCAGAGACATTAGAAAATCAATTTAGATCAAAGACAATAACAATCATCACGAACACTTTCAAGCTAAAATCAGAAGGCAAACAAAGACCTACTTAAAGTACCATCGACATTTCAAATACCTATAGCTACCACTACTGAAATAAAGAAATTGTAAACTCTTTAAATAACAACAAAGCTTCAGGACAAGACAGAATAACTACTACTACTCTAAAACAACTTCCTAGAAAAGGACTAGTTCATATGACCAAAATCCTAAATTCTGCACTTAAATTACATCATTTCCCAACTCCTTTCAAACAAGCTAACATCATTTCCATTCTCAAATCTGGCAAAAATCCATTATTTCCTCAAAACTACAGACCAATTAGCTTACTTGACCACATAGGCAAAGTACTAGAAAGACTAATACTCAAGAGACTACTACCTTACATATCTCAGATACTACCTCTGACACAATTTGCCTTCAGACCTGAACACTCAACTACTCTGCAGTTAACTAGACTCATGGACGACATAACAACAGGATTTCTACAAAGACAATTCACAACTGCAGTCTTTTTCGACATAGAGAAAGCTTTTGACTCCGTTTGGCATACAGGCCTAATATTCAAACTAATTCAATATAAAATTCCTGACAGCTATATTAAAATAATTCACTCCTTTCTAAATAAGCGAACATTCAGAACCATATTTAATAATCAAACATCAGACTGGCATCCGATAAAAGCAGGCGTCCCTCAAGGATCTGTACTGGCACCAACATTATATAACATATACACTTCAGACATCCCAACTTCAATACGTACAAAAATAGCACAATATGCAGACGACACAGCGATATACTGTACACATATAGACATACACCACTCCACTAGAAAAATACAACTACACATCAACAGGATCAGCAACTGGTTCTCCAAATGGAGAATCAGACTAAACGCTGAAAAAACACAAGCCATCACATTTACAAGAAGAAGACCAAACCCACCTACATTAAATATAAACAACACAAACATTGAATACACAGACTCAGTAAAATATTTAGGAGTTACACTTGATAAAAAACTAACATTTAAACAACATATTAAACAACTGAAAATAAAAGCGCAAACCAGAACTTCACACATTTTCCCCATTCTCACAGCAAGCACACTTTCACTAAAACACAAAATAAACCTATATAAAGCTATCATCAGACCACTCATGACATATGCCAGTCCAGCCTGGGGACATGCCGCAGCCTCCCACATTAAAAATCTACAAATAGCCCAAATAAAGCCCTAAGAATCATACTCCATGCAGACCGCCAAACTCAGATCTCCATACTACACGATGTCACAGAAATCTCTTACATAATAGACCACATAAAACACTTAGCATACAGACAAAGAGACACAATTCTTACACATAAAAACAGACTAATAAACGAGATAGGCAATACACAAATACACACTACACTACGATACAGGACACCAATGCATATAATACTTTAATTCTTAACGCATCATAAAACACTCTAAGAAACTAAGGCCGTGTTATTAATGCTTACTACTTAATCTATTCCTCGTCGTAAATAAAAATCTTGCACATAAGTTCATAAAAATCAGTATAAATTCTCAATACATTCACTCAACACAACTTACAATCAGCCATAAAACAGAGAGAGGAATACTCTCCTTGTCAATCATATAAAATAAACAGAACACTTAAATAAAAGCACAAAAAGATATCGGGTCAAGACCTTCATAAGGTCGGTACCAAATCCATACTTAAAATAATTGCTCTAGGGACTCAGATCTCCATACTACACGATGTCACAGAAATCTCTTACATAATAGACCACATAAAACACTTAGCAAACAGACAAAGAGACACAATTCTTACACATAAAAACAGACTAATAAACGAGATAGGCAATACACAAATACACACTACACTACGATACAGGACACCAATGCATATAATACTTTAATTCTTAACGCATCATAAAACACTCTAAGAAAACTAAGGCCGGTGTTATTAATGCTTACTACTTAATCTATTCCTCGTCGTAAATAAAAATCTTGTACATAAGTTCATAAAAATCAGTAGTAAATTCTCAATACATTCACTCAACATAACTTACAATCAGCCATAAAACAGAGAGAGGAATACTCTCCTTGTCAATCATATAAAATAAACAGAACACTTAAATAAAAGCACAAAAAGATATCGGGTCAAGACCTTCATAAGGTCGGTACCAAATCCATACTTAAAATAATTGCTCTAGGGATTTATTCGGTCAAAAACAGTTGGGAAAAATAATGTTCTTGTCAAAGCACCATTAATACTGCTTAACCACTCAGCATTCCAATTTTGTATGAGATTATTTTTTAGTACTTCTTTAATATATGATAGTCCACCGCTGTGGTCTCGAGGTAGCGTGCTGCCTTGTCACGCAGCGGGCCCGGGTTCGATCCCTGGTCGGGGCAGTTTTTCTGGGTGAGGTTTTTATCGGGGTTTTTCCTCACCTGTAAGACAAATGTCAGGAAAACTTTAAGGCCCAAAAGGTCCCCGAAATCATATGGCCATCATCATCCTTACCATTATCATCATCACCATCATCCATCACCGGTGTGGAAAGCAACGGGAAGCTACCACATCTACACAATTCCCTAGTAAAGCTGCATGGAAATGCTATGATTGCAGTGAAGGACCTGCCTTCGGGCAGAATTACTATGGAATGGATGGAATATATGATAGAGAACAGGAGTAAAAGTAATCCATGTTTGAATTAGCAGCTGATTTGGCACGAAAATCTTCACGTTCTTTTCCTGTAGTTCCAGTATGTCCTTTAATCCAGCCTAGGCAAATAAGTCCAAGATTTTGGTTTAATTTTGTTCTTATGGAGCTTGCAATCGGGTGACGGTTGAATCTGTCATTGATAGCGGAAAGTGCTGCCTGGGAGTCACTATAGATACAAGAAGACTTATTGGTGGTTATAACCCATTCCACAGTTTGCAGTAGAGCTAAAAGCTCTGCTTGAAAAATAGTTCATTTTGAAGCAAGCTTGTATCCTTGGTGAAATATCTAAAGTTTTAGTTTAGTGAATTTTTTTAATAAATTCATTGTGCTTATTACGCCTAAATAACATAGAAGGAAACCTGAGGCCACCCCGTGACAATACTGAAAGATATTCGTTTTTTATCATAATACTCTGATACAATTCCCTGATGTACACTATTTTGTATAACGTTGAATATGTGTACACTATTGTGTACAAACTAATTTTTTAATTCACAAGAATATGTAAACAAAAAACACAACACAGAAATAAGACATCAACTAAAAGTAGAAGAATTAAACACAACAATAGAGAAACACAGAACAAACTGGAAAGAGCACTTGGCAAGGATGACTGAGAATAGAATTCCCAAAGCAGCATACAACTATTCACCACGAGGAAGAAGAAGTTTGGGAAGACCAAGGAAAAGATGATGAAAAGAGCAACAATTTAGAGCCGGAACAGGCTAGTAAATAAGCCTAAACCGTGAAGAAGAAGAAGGAGAAGAAGACAAGAATATGCAGTATCCCTTCTACTGTTCATTTGTTTTACTACAGCATGCAATAAAATATTTTAGTTAGTTTCCAGGGAAGACAAAAACTCTAAATGGTAAACGGTTCAGTTTTATACTCTGCGTTAAGCTGTACGTGGGCAGGAGATAATATATTTTATGTAACACACAAAGCTTTTTTTTATATGGATGAAGTTTAACTGTTATGAGGTTGGTTTATTTATTTTTAATCCGCTAGAGGGCAACACTGCTGTCAACATTTATGTTACCTCCTCCGTTATATAAATAATAATCTATAGGTTTTTTCACGTCTAGAAAATAGCGTTGCTCTTATGGAGCTATTCTTTCTAGTAAACGTGTCCTTTTATGTGAGAGAGATTTATCATTTATTTCATTTGAAATAAATAATTAAATTAAATAGATTCACTCATAATTCTGTCAATAAAGTGGATGCCCGATGTATGAAAAATGCCATTATGGAACGTATAATTATAACAAAGAAAATCACAAATTTTACAAAAAAACGGGGATAATTAACAGTATAATGAAACCATCTTTAGTACAGAAGAACACAAGATTACGGCTTTATAAGGTTCTCGCAGGACCAGTATTAAGATATGGTAGTGAAGCATGGATAATACGAAGAAGAGATGAAAGCCGAATAACAGCAAATGAGATGCGATTTATGCGCCGTACACGAGGCTATACAAAGTGGGACCATAAAATAAATGAGATAATTATGGAAGAGTTGGATGTAGAACCCATTCTTCACCATATACAAAACTACCAGAACAACTGGAAAGTCCATCTTCAACGAATGCCGTCTCATAGAATTCCAAAAGCCATACTTCGCTACTGCCCACAAGGCAAAAGATCGCTTGGACGTCCAAAAAAGCGCTGGATGGAAAACTCCTCTTTGAGACCGTAACAGGCCACACGGCCTAATACTTGCATGGATGATGATGATGATGATTATAACACAATGATAATGTTAAACGATTCCGGGCTATGTGGACGTGGTCTATAACTGGTGTTCTTCCAGACGTTTCTCCCTCAACCGACTCGACTGTACTCGAGTCTACGACAAGGGAACATCACGTAGAACCACTCGCCACTGAAGATGCCCTCCGCGATTGAGGGAGAAACGTCTGGAAGAAACACACCAGTTATAGACCACGGCCACATAGCCTGACAACAAAAGGATTACAAAAAGAATTTACAATGAGCAACCTCTATTGGCCACAAAAGTTGGAAGACCTAAATTAAGATGGGAGGATGTTATTATTCAAGACTAAGATTTTAAAAATAAAAAACTGGAAGAATGAAGGTCAGAACAGGGAAGTCTGGCAGAAACTTCTGAAAGCGGCCAAGGCCCACATGGGGCTGTCGAGCCAATTATGATGATGATGATGATGATGATGATGATGATGATGATGAGGTCTGCATGTATTCTGGAAATACTGAAATTATGTTTTAACCTAAACTCGAACACAGGACAGAATATTTCAGTACGGTATAAAAGTATAGCTAAACCACATGCGTTGCAAACAGCACAAATAATAACACATTTCCGTACTTCATTTCCGCCTTGAAACAATGGTAACCGCACCCATTTCCCCATGTGATACTAAATTTAATATCCCCATAAATAATACATATTTGTTATAGAAATTATACAGTGGTTATACGATTAAACCTAAATAAAGGGGAGAGAGGGAGAGAGAAAGAGGGAATCCATGCCAAAGGCTCAAACACAGGGACATGTTTCTAGGAACATGGAATGTTGGGACATTATGTTAAGTATCGTAGACTGCGATGGGCAGAACATGTGGTACGAATGGAGAATGAAAGGGGGCATGTAAGCTTATTGTATGAAAACCAGAGGGAAAACGACCAGTTGGTAGACCAAGAATGAGATGAGAGAATAATATTAACCATGATTTAAAGAAAGTGGATTATACAGGAGAAGAATGGAAAGCATTACCTCAGTATAAGGATGTGTGGAGAGTTTATGTCCACGCGATCAACAATTTCTTGTTCGATAGTGCCAGTGTGTTAATTAGTCAGTTAATTAGAGGGAGAGAGAAAGAAGGAAAAAAAGGTAAAATGCTGAACAAAAATATACAGAGAGTGAATTGACAGAGAGAAAGATAGAAAGACAGGGAGAAACAAAGAGAGAAGCAAAGAAACAAAGATCAAAATGGTAAAAGAGATAAAAGGGAGAGAGAGATCGATAGAGAAAAAATAAAGAGAAAGAGAAAAAATAAAAACGAAGGAATTAAAGTGGTTAGGACATATTTTAAAAATGGAAGATGAGCGATGGCCGAAGCAACTATATCAATGACTACCGACCAGAAAGAAGAAAAGAGGGAGACCAAAGTTAAAATGGAAGGAAAACAGTATTGCAAGCAAGAGGGCTAAACATTAAAGATACCCAAGATCATAGGCTTTGGAGATTTGGTACGGGAAGACGGCAGCAGCTGTAAAAACCCGAAGATAGTTAGAGATTTGTTTAGTAAGAACTATTCTGTGGTGGTATAGAAGCTTCTCTAAAATATAAGACTTGAAAACATAATAATAGTCCCTTCGATTGGTTGCTGGCCAAAGGAAGGCAAGACCAGTGATGGGGCTGCCATCTTATAGCCTCTGGTCAGGCTTTTCTGGAGAAGAAAAGAAAAGAAAGGAAAGAAGAAATGGAAGAAAGGAAAGACTCCCTAGCCCTCGGATGCCCTAATAGCGTCGGGGTCGAAAAAAACAAGAGTTAACCAAGAGAGGTTAGATAGTAAAATTAAAAGAGTGCAAAACACAAGTAAGTGGAAGAAATGTTTTGCTCAGCTTGGGCACCTTGTGGTCGCCATCCACATATCCCCTAGATGAGGACCCCTGAGTAATCCCCTGTATTTACGCTAGTTTTTGTTGGTATTCAGTATCCACTAATGCAATTACTGCTTGAGTTCTCATTACTACTAATTCAAACAATTACTGTAATTATGGATATATGTGCTATCTTCTTAGCCTAAAGTTCCATAGACCACTGTAAATACTAGTATTGATTCCTTGCATGCAGAAGCTTCTTAAATTAAGCGAATTCTCCAGGAAACCGAATTTGTGCTCCTAATTTGTTGGTTTACCACGTACGTCTTTTAATAATTAAATTGTATTAATTAAATAAAAATAAAACATAGTTTTATTTGATTTTCATATTTATTATATGATTCAGTGACAGCTGTTTCGGTACACTGTACCTTCTTCAGACATGTTAACAAATTATGAATTGTGTTCCAACTGATCTAAGCAACAATACAACAATATTTATTTAAATATTTTAATTTAACAAAGGGGATTCATTCAAATCAAGTTGAAAATTTAACAGTTTTTTACTACTTTTAAATTTATTAATTTCTACAGCCTCCAAAAATCTAACTTCTTACCCTTATCACAAATATGTAAAATTTTAAAATTTCAATTTAATCATCGTTTCGATCCAAATTTTGAAATTTTACATATTTGTGATAAGGGTAAGAAGTTAGATCTTTTGGAGGCTGTAGAAATTAATAAATTTAAAAGTAGTAAAAAAACTGTTAAATTCTCAACTTGATTTGAATGAATCCCCTTTGTTAAATTTGAAAATTTAAATAAATATTGTTGTATTGTTGCTTAGATCAGTTGGAACACAATTCATAATTTGTTAACATGTCTGAAGAAGGTACAGTGTACCGAAACAGCTGTCACTGAATTATATAATGAATATGAAAATCAAATAAAACTACGTTTTATTTTTATTTAATTAATGAATATGGATTTGCATAAAGTAAACGCCAACTCAATTGATTAATTAAATTGTATATACAAGATTTGTTGTAAGAAACAAAAATTGCGGCCGCTAGAAAGCTGGAATTATTCTATATCAAATTTCAGATTTTCGATCAAATTCATCACTCACAATAGGATAATAGAAATTTTGCTATTAAACGAAATCGATCTTAATGTTCTTATTTTTAAAAAAGCGGTGGTCAGTACAGTGATTTATAAATTTCTACATTTAGATGGATCCCCACTCCAAATAGTTCGATTTCGCTGAATTTCTGAGAATCCTTTCTGGTAGTAACAGCATTAAGCCCTGGTGTCTCTCAATGAAACTTAAGCTTTCTCCCTCTACAGGAAAGAAATTCAACGATACTAATTTAGTTACAGTCGTTTTCGGATAGATGTCATTGAGTGGCCCGTGGTCAGCGTTCCGCTTCATAGTGACATCTAGGAACCAAGGTAGTACTAGGATGGGAACACTTGGTAAATAAATGGCGATGTTTGAAAACAAATGAGAAACGATTGGTACGCTTCATTTGCTTCTTTTGTTCGTCACTGCAACCAGATCATATTATTTATTGCCAAAGGAATGCAATATTGTAAGAATGCACTCTAGTGAAGAAAAATGAAACACATCAAACTGTATACTTATTAATTCATTTCTGATATGTTATTACCTGGAAAAAAATAAATTTAAGAAAGTGCAATCAGTGGTTTATTTTTTTTGGTGGTATAATCAATTGCTACAAATGTTTTTATATTAACTCCCGCATGCGGTATGTGTTGACATTCATGCACTATATAGCGTATACAATCTGGTAGCCGTATTTCTTAGAGAGTCAATCACTGCAAAATAATACTATGACCTATTCAGAATGTTAAAAAAGGAGGTGCTTTCTTTATTATGATAAACTTTATCTGGTAAATTCTAGGCGAAACACGACTGTGATTGGTTGTAAATAAAAAATCATTGAAACGTGATTGGTCATTGATTTCCATTTGGGGCATGAGTTAAATAGTCATTATAAATTATTATTCTTATAAACATTATTATTATTATTATTATTATTATTATTATTATTATTATTATTATTATTATTATTATTATTATTATTATTATTATTCGTCCAGGGATAAGTCTGTTGGCTCGTTCCGGTTTCATGAAAGCTAGATTTGTTAAAATTGTTCAGACCATCTTCTCTGTGGGCGTTCAACATTTCTCCTTCAGCGAGGTTTATAATTTAGCAATAATTTTGGAAATCTTCCTTCTGGCATTCTATCAATATGTTCTTTCCAATCGTTCCTATATTTAATTATTCGTTCTGTAAGTTTGAAAATATTTAGTTCCTTTCTTATATCTTCACTTATTTTCTTATTCTTATTATTATTATCATTATCATTATCATTGTGATTATTATCATTATCATTACCATTATCATTATTATCATTAGCATTATCATTATTATCATTATCATTATCATCATCATCATTATCACTATCATTATCATCATCATGATCATTATTATCATTATCATCATTATTATCATTATCATTATTACCATTATCATTATTATCATCATCATTATTATCATTATCATTATCATTATTATTATTATTATTATCATTATTCATACGTTATATATAGTGAAGAACTGCCGACTCTAATTCAACGTATATAACTCATTTGCAATTTTAAGTTATTTACTAATTTCAAGTTGGTAGAAATCTAATTATAATAATAAATTAACTGAACAGGAATTTGTTAACGAATTCAACGGATTTAACTGAAAGAAATTCAATTTATTCGGTAAGCTGTAGTGTTTCAATTGATCTTGTTTAAATGGTACAGTACATTGGAAAGAGCTTTTCTGTTTTATAGTGGGAGAGAATTGTTTCAATCCAGGCACTGAAACGCACAGTTCCACAAACAAAGCACTGGTGTCCTATTCCATTCGAGGTCCTAGTGTAGAGTTTTAAAAAACAAAAAAATTAACAAATGAAATATTTTTAGTTGAATAAGTTAAAGGAAAATAACGGGTTAATTAAATTGTATGGTATACAATCGCAAGAACCAAGCATGGCGGATGCTCCAGTCAATTTTTAATTTCGGATGTCAGGTGAACCCCCGCGGCTTATAATGGGATTCCACTGTTTTTTTTTGATAATGCCTACTTCAGTTTATTTCAATAGCATATACTGAGTTTTGTTGTAGAATATCAAAAAATTAAGACCGCTAGAGGTATTTTTAAACTATCGTTTCAGACGAACTCCTATACCAAATAATTTTAGAGACTATTTAACTCATGCCCCAAATGGGAGTCAATGTCCAATCACGTTACAATGATTTTTTATTTACAACCAATCACAGTCGTGTTTCGCCTAGAATTTACCAACTAATAAAGAAAGCACCTACTTTTTAACATTCTGAATAGGTCATAGCATTATTTTTCAGCGACTGACTCACTAAGAAATACGGCTACCAGATTGTATATATAGTGCATGAATGTCAACACAAACCGCATGCGGAAGTTAATATAAAACATTTGTAGCAATTGATTATACCACCAAAAAAAGAAACCACTGTTTGCATTTTCGTAAATGTATTTTTTCCAGAAAAATATTCCGATTGAGGGTCTTTCCACTTTTCAGCGGTTTGCCCTTTTACCAGCCGGCTGCTGGCCCTTCACATCCACATGTGTCAATCACAGAAGTAGATGATCAACAGCCATTGTAGGGGTGACATGTGGTTAGCATGTCGAGTCCCCCAGCCGTTATAGCTGGTTCCTCAACCTGGAGCCGCTACTTATTGTAGCTACCCAATTGCCTCACGATGCTGGGTGGGCACCGGTCCCAAACTGGCCGAAATACCATGAGAAAATTTCTTCCCCCATGGAGACTCGAACCAGCGCAAGTCCCGTAGCTCTGCGCGAAGGCTTCCTACCTTAACCGCTCGGCTACGGCGCGGGACCCAGAAAAATATAATTTTCATATTTACATCATAGCACATCAGAAATAAATTAATATACAGTTTGATGTGTTTCATTTTTTCTCCACTAGAGTGCATTCTTACAATATTGCGATCCTTTGGCAATAAATAATATGATCTGGGTTGCAGTGACGAACAAAAGAAGCAAACGAAGCGTACCAATCGTTTCTGATTTGTTTTCAAACATCGCCGTTTACATTAAATATATAAATATTTTAAAATAACTATATTTAAATAATGATTTGTGAGTAAACAGTTTAATTTTATTCGTTAAATAGTCCTAACAAATGCCACTCTTGATTTCCAAATTCTCTAGATAAATTCACTCCTCACTTCGTGCGTCGTGAGCATTACTTATGATAAACAATCAAACATCTTCTCCTACACAGGATACAAAAGAAAGGAAGAGATTAAAAATGTTAACACTATCTGGATGAATTGGACGAAAAAAATTGTCTTCAATTTTCTACCAGGGAGAAGACATGAGGGAAGACAGAGAATAATATTGGCAAGTTTCTGTTTTGAAATGTATTTTGTTTCGGAGTTTATAGACGGATGTGTGGTGTATAATGGACTGATGGCTGGATTGAACTGAGGGGTTGGGAGGGGCTAGAATCGACCATGAATTATTAGAGACATCGAAGCGACATGATCTGTCGATATCTCAGTCATTTGTCAATCCAGTTTAACCATTGTTCAGACAGGACGTATCCACAATACATGCGGCCAACCTAACAAAACTTTAAAAAGTTCAAACCTCGCTAAGTTAAAAGTCGAAAACCATTATCATCAGAGAACTTATAACAGTCACTAGAAATCACATTCAGACAGACTTACTGCAACTATATCATATGTTTTTATTGTTACTACTGTTGTGATGTTGATAATAATAATAATAATAATAATAATAATAATAATAATAATAATAATAATAATAATAATAATAATAATAATAATAATAATTGATAATAAGTTTTATTTAGGAATATTCCACAATACAGTGTTTCTCCTTCAACCCAAAGTGATTTGTCGCCAGAGGTTCCTGTCTAAAGCATCTTCTTCCCTCAAATCTCAAGCTTCCATACTTCTATTCCCTCCATCCATCCATCGTTCTTTAGGCCTGCCTCTTCCACTTCTTCCATTAACTCTGACTACCACACCATAAAGCTGGTCATAATAATAATAATAATAATAATAATAATAATAATAATAATAGTTTATAGTAGTAGTAGTAATAATAATAATAATAATAATAATAATAATACTTTTATTTAGGAATATTCCACAATACAGTGTTTCTCCTTCAACCCAAAGTGATTTGTCGCCAGAGGTTCCTGTCTAAAGCATCTTCTTCCTTCAAATCTCTAGCTTCCATACTTCTATTCCCTCCATCCATCCATCGTTCTTTAGGCCTGCCTCTTCCACTTCTTCCATTAACTCTGACTACCACACCATAAAGCTGGTCATAATAATAATAATAATAATAATAATAATAATAATAATAATAATAATAATAATAAATAATAGTTTAGTAGTAGTAGTAGTAATAATAATAATAAATAATAATAATAATAATAATAATAATAATACTTTTATTTAGGAATATTCCACAATACAGTGTTTCTCCTTCAACTCAAAATGATTTGTCGCCAGAGTTCCTGTCTAAAGCATCTTCTTCCCTCAAATCTCAAGCTTCCATACTTCTATTCCCTCCATCCATCTATCGTTCTTTAGGCCTGCCTCTTCCACTTCTTCCATTAACTCTGACTACCACACCATAAAGCTGGTCATAAATAATAATAAAATAATAATAATAATAATAATAATAATAGTTTATAGTAGTAGTAGTAGTAATAATATAATAATAATAATAATAATAATAATAATAATAATAATAATAATAATAATACTTTATTTAGGAATATTCCACAAATACAGTGTTTCTCCTTCAACCCAAAGTGATTTGTCGCCAGAGGTTCCTGTCTAAAGCATCTTCTTCCTTCAAATCTCTAGCTTCCATACTTCTATTCCCTCCATCCATCCATCGTTCTTTAGGCCTGCCTCTTCCACTTCTTCCATTAAATCTGACTACCACACCATAAAGCTGGTCATAATAATAATAATAATAATAATAATAATAATAATAATAGTTTATAGTAGTAGTAGTAGTAATAATAATAATAATAATAATAATAATAATAATAATAATAATAATACTTTTATTTAGGAATATTCCACAATACAGTGTTTCTCCTTCAACTCAAAGTGATTTGTCGCCAGAGGTTCCTGTCTAAAGCATCTTCTTCCCTCAAATCTCAAGCTTCCATACTTCTATTCCCTCCATCCATCTATCGTTCTTTAGGCCTGCCTCTTCCACTTCTTCCATTAACTCTGACTACCACACCATAAAGCTGGTCATAATAATAATAATAATAATAATAATAATAATAATAATAATAATAGTTTATAGTAGTAGTAGTAGTAATAATAATAATAATAATAATAATAATAATAATAATTAATAATACTTTTATTTAGGAATATTCCACAATACAGTGTTTCTCCTTCAACCCAAAGTGATTTGTCGCCAGAGGTTCCTGTCTAAAGCATCTTCTTCCTTCAAATCTCTAGCTTCCATACTTCTATTCCCTCCATCCATCCATCGTTCTTTAGGCCTGCCTCTTCCACTTCTTCCATTAACTCTGACTACCACACCATAAAGCTGGTCATAATAATAATAATAATAATAATAATAATAATAATAATAATAATAATAATAATAATAATAATAGTTTTATAGTAGTAGTAGTAGTAATAATAATAATAATAATAATAATAATAATACTTTTATTTAGGAATATTCCACAATACAGTGTTTCTCCTTCAACCCAAAGTGATTTGTCGCCAGAGGTTCCTGTCTAAAGCATCTTCTTCCTTCAAATCTCTAGCTTCCATACTTCTATTCCCTCCATCCATCCATCGTTCTTTAGGCCTGCCTCTTCCACTTCTTCCATTAACTCTGACTACCACACCATAAAGCTGGTCATAATAATAATAATAATAATAATAATAATAATAATAATAGTTTATAGTAGTAGTAGTAGTAATAATAATAATAATAATAATAATAATAAAATACTTTTAGTTAGGAATATTCCCACAATACAGTGTTTCTCCTTCAAACCCAAAGTGATTTGTCGCCAGAGGTTCCTGTCTAAAGCATTTCATTCCCTCAAATCTCAAGCTTCCATACTTCTATTCCCTCCATCCATCTATCGTTCTTTAGGCCTGCCTCTTCACTTCTTCCATTAACTCTGACTACCACACCATAAGCTGGTCATAAATAATAATAATAATAATATAATAATAATAATAATAATAATAATAATAAAGTTTATAGTAGTAGTAGTAGTAGTAATAATAATAATACTAATAATAATATAATAATAATACTTTTATTTAGGAATATTCCACAATACAGTGTTTCTCCTTCAACCAAAGTGATTGGTCGCCAGAGGTTCCTGTCTAAAGCATCTTCTTCCCTCAATCTCAAGCTTCCATACTTCTATTCCCTCCATCCATCTATCGTTCTTTAGCCTGCCTCTTCCACTTCTTCCATTAACTCTGACTACCACACCATAAAGCTGGTCATAATAATAATAATAATAATAATAATAATAATAGTTTAGAGTAGTAGTAATAGTAATATAATAATAATAATAATAATAATATAATAATTATAATAATAATACTTTTAATTTAGGAATATTCCACAATACATGTTTCTCCTTCAACCCAACAGTGATTTGTCGCCAGAGGTTCCTGTCTAAAGCATCTTCTTCCTTCAAATCTCTAGCTTCCATACTTCTATTACCTCCATCCAGCCATCGTTCTTTAGGCCTGCCTCTTCCACTTCTTCCATAACTCTGACTACCACACCATAAAGCTGGTCATAAGATATAATAATAATAATAATAATAAAATAATAATAATAATAAGAGTTTATAGTAGTAGTAGTAGTAATAATAATAATAATAATAATAATAATAATAATAATAATACTTTTATTTAGGAATATTCCACAATACAGTGTTTCTCCTTCAACCCAAAGTGATTTGTCGCCAGAGGTTCCTGTCTAAAGCATCTTCTTCCCTCAAATCTCAAGCTTCCATACTTCTATTCCCTCCACCATCCATCTATCGTTCTTTAGGCCTGCCTCTGCCACTTCTTTCCATTAACTCTGACTACCACACCCATAAAGCTGGTCCTATAATAATAATAATAATAATAATCAATAATAATAATAGTTTATAGTAGTAGTAGTAGTAATAATAATAATAATAATAATAATAATAATAATAATACTTTTATTTAGGAATATTCCACAATACAGTGGTTTCTCTTCAACCCAAAGTGAGTTTGTCGCCAGAGGTTCCTGTCTAAAGCATCTTCTTCCCTCAAATCCTCAAGCTTCCATACTTCTATTCCTCCATCCATCTATCGTTCTTAGGCCTGCCTCTTCCACTTCTTCCATTAACTCTGACTACCACAACCATAAAGCTGGTCATAATAATAATAATAATAATAATAATAATAGTTTATAGTAGTAGTAGTTAGTAATAATAATAATAATAATAATAATAATAATACTTTTATTTAGGAAATATTCCACAATACAGTGTTTCTCCTTCAACCAAAGTGATTTGTCGCCAGAGGTTCCTGTCTAAAGCATCTTCTTCCCTCAAATCTCAAGCTTCCATACTTCTATTCCCTCCATCCATCTATCGTTCTTTAGGCCTGCCTCTTCCACTTCTCCATTAACTCTGACTACCACACCATAAAGCTGGTCATAATATAATAATAATAATAATATAATAATAATAATAATAATAGTTTATAGTAGTAGTAGTAGTAAAAATAATAATAATAATAATAATAATAATACTTTATATTTAGGAATATTCCACAATACAGTGTTTTCTTTTCTCCTTCAACCAAAGTGATTTGTCGCCACGAGGTTCCTGTCTAAAGCATCTTCTTCTTCAAATCTCTAGCTTCCATTTACTTCTATTCCCTCCATCCATCCATCGTTCTTTAGGCCCTGCCTCTTCCACTACTTCTTCCATTAACTCTGACTACCACACCATAAAAGCTGGTCATAATAAAATAATAATAATAATAATAATAATAATAATAATAATAATAATAGATAATAATAATAGTTTATAGTAGTAGTATCAGTAATAATAATAATAATAATAATAATAATAATAATAATAATAATAATAATAATAATAATATATCTTTTAGTTAGGAATATTCCACCAATACAGTGTTTCTCCTTCAACCCAAAGTGATTTGTCGCCAGAGGTTCCTGGTCTAAAGCATCTCTTCCCTCAAATCTCAAGCATTCCATACTTCTATTCCCTCCATCCATCTATCGTTCTTTAGGCCTGCCTCTTCCACTTCTTCCATTAACTCTGACTACCACACATAAAGCTGGTCATAATATATATAATAATAATAATAATAATAATAATAATAATAATAATAATAATAATAATAGTTATAGTAGTAGTAGTAGTAATATAATAATAATAATAATAATAATATAATAATAATAATAATTTTATTTAGGAATATTCCACAATACAGTGTTTCTCCTTCAACCCAAAGTGATTTGTCGCCAGAGGTTCCTGTCTAAAGCATCTTCTTCCCTCAAATCTCAAGCTTCCATACTATTCTATTCCCTCCATCCATCTATCGTTCTTTAGGCCTGCCTCTTCCATTCTTCCATTACTCTGACTACCACACCATAAAGCTGGTCATAATAATAATAATAATAATAATAATAATAATAACATAATAGTTATAGTAGTAGTAGTAGTAATAATAATAATAATTAATAATAATAATAATAATAATAGTTTATAGTAGTAGTAGTAGTAATAATAATAATAATAATAAAAATAATAATAATAATAATAATAATAATAATAATAATACTTTTATTAGGAATATTCCACAATACAGTGTTTCTCTTCTTCAACCCAAAGTGATTTGTCGCCAGAGGTTCCTGTCTACAAAGCATCTTCTTCCTTCAAATCTCAAGCTTCCATACTTCTATTCCCTCCATCCATCTATCGTTCTTTAGGCCTGCCTCTTCCACTTCTTCCATTAACTCTGACTACCACAAACCATAAAAGCTGGTCATAATAATAATAATAATAATAATAATAAGAATAATAATAATAGTTTATTAGTAGTAGTAGTAGTAATAATAATAATAATAATAATAATAATAATAATAATAGTTTATAGTAGTAGTAGTAGTAATAATAATAATTAATATTAATAATAATATTAATAATAATATAATAATAGTTTATAGTGAGTAGTAGTAGTAATAATTATAATAATAATAATAATAATAATAATAATAATACTTTTATTTAGGAATATTCCACAATACAGTGTTTCTCCTTCAACCCAAAGTGATTTGTCGCCAGAGGTTCCTGTCTCAAGTAAAGCATCTTCTTCCTTCAAATCTCAAGCTTCCATACTTCTATTCCCTCCATCCATCTATCGTTCTTTAGGCCTCCTCTTCCACTTCTTCCATTAACTCTGACTACCACACATAAAGCTGGTCTAATAATAATAATAATAAAAAAATAATTAATAATAATAATATAATAATAATATATAGTTTATAGTAGTAGTAGTAGTAATAATAATAATAATAACTAATAATATAATAATAATAATAGTTTATAGTAGTAGTAGTAATAATAATAATAATAATAATAATAATAATACTTTTATTAGGAATTTCCACAATACAGTGTTCTCCTTCAACCCAAAGTGATTTGTCGCCAGAGGTTCCTGTCTAAAGCATCTTCTTCCTTCAAATCTCTAGCTTCCATACTTCTATTCCCTCCATCCATCCATCGTTCTTTAGGCCTGCCTCTTCCACTTCTTCCATTAACTCTGACTACCACACCATGAAGCTGGTCATAATAATAATAATAATAATAATAATAATAATAATAATAATAATAATAATAATAATAATAATAATTTTATTTAGGAATATTCCACAATACAGTGTTTCTCCTTCAACCCAAAGTGATTTGTCGCCAGAGGTTCCTGTCTAAAGCATCTTCTTCACTTCAAATCTCTAGCTTCCATACTCTATCCCTCCATCCATCCATCGTTCTTTAGGCCTGCCTCTTCCACTTCTTCCATTAACTCTGACTACCACACCATAAAGCTGGTCATAATAAAATAATAATAATAATAATAATAATAATAATAATAATAATAATAATACTTTTATTTAGGAATATTCCACAATACAGTGTTTCTCCTTCAAACCCAAAGTGATTTGTCGCCAGAGGTTCCTGTCTAAGCCATCTTCTTCCTTCAAATCTCTAGCTTTCCATACTTCTATTCCCTCCACAATCCATCGTTCTCTTTAGGCCTGCCTCTTCCACTTCTTCCATTAACTATGACTACCACACCATAATAAAGCTGACCTACCACACAATAACTTCAATAATAATAATAATAATAATAATAATAATAATAATAATAATAATAATAATAATTTTATTTAGGAATATTCCACAATACAGTGTTTCTCCTTCAACCCAAAGTGATTTGTCGCCAGAGGTTCCTGTCTAAAGCATCTTCTTCCCTTCAAACCTCTAGCTTCCATACTTCTATTCCCTCCATCCATCCATCGTTCCTTTAGGCCTGCCTCTTCCACTTCTTCCATTAACTCTGACTACCACACCATGAAGCTGGTCATAATAATAATAATAATAATAATAATAATAATAATAATAATAATAATAATAATAATAATAATAAGATAATAATAATAATAATAATTTTATTTAGGAATATTCCACAATACAGTGTTTCTCCTTCAACCCAAAGTGATTTGTCGCCAGAGGTTCCTGTCTAAAGCATCTTCTTCCTTCAAATCTCTAGCTTCCATACTTCTATTCCCTCCATCCATCCATCGTTTCTTTAGGCCTGCCTCTTCCACTTCTTCCATTAACTCTGACTACCACACCATAAAGCTGGTCATAATAAATAATAATAATAATAATAATAATAATAATACTTTTTATTTAGGAATATTGCACAATACATTGTTTCTCTCTTCAACCCAAAGTGATTTGTCGCCAGAGGTTCCTGTCTAAAGCATCTTCTTCCCTCAAATCTCAAGCTTCCATACTTCTATTCCCTCCATCCATCTATCGTTCTTTAGGCTTGCCTCTTCCACTTCTTCCATTAACTCTGACTACACACACATAAAGCTGGTCATAATAATAATAATAATAATAATAATAATAATAATAATAATAATAATAATAATAGTTTTTATAGTAGTAGTAGTAGTAATAATAATAATAATAATAATAATAGTTTATAGTAGTAGTAGTAATAATAAATAATAATAAAATAATAATAATAATAATAATAATAATACTTTTATTTAGGAATATTCCACAATACAGTGTTTCTCCTTCAACCCAAAGTGATTTGTCGCCAGAGGTTCCTGTCTAAAGCATCTTCTTCCTTCAAATATCTAGCTTCCATACTTCTATTCACTCCATCCATCTATCGTTCTTTAGGCCTGCCTCCTTCCACTTCTTCCATTAACTCTGACTACCACACCATAAAGCTGGTCATAATAATAATAATAATAATAATAATAATAATAATAATAATAATAATAGTTTATAGTAGTAGTAGTATAATAATAATAATAATAATAATAATAATAATAATAATAATAGTTTATAGTATAGTAGTAGTAGTAATAATAATAATAATAATAATAATAATAATAATAATAATAATAATAATAATAATAATAATAATACTTTTATTTAGGAATATTCCACAATACAGTGTTTCTCTCCTTCATCCCAAGTGATTTGTCGCCAGAGGTTCCTGTCTAAAGCATCTTCTTCCTTCAAATCTCTAGCTTCCATACTTCTATTCCCTCCATCCATCCATCGTTCTTTAGGCCTGCCTCTTCCACTTCTTCCATTAACCTCTGACTACCACACCATAAAGCTGGTCATAATAATAAATAAATAATAATATAATAATAATAATAATAATAATAATACTTTTATTTAGGAATATTCCACAATACAGTGTTTCTCCTTCAACCAAAAGTGATTTGTCGCCAGAGGTTCCTGTCTAATGCATCTTCTTCCCTCAAATCTCAAGCTTCCATACTTCTATTCCCTCCATCCATCTATCGTTCTTTAGGGCCTGCCTCTTCCACTTCTTCCATTAACTCTGACTACCACACCATAAAGCTGGTCATAATAATAATATAATAATAATAATAATAATAATAATAATAATAATAATAGTTTATAGTAGTAGTAGTAGTAATAATAATAATAATAATAATAATAATAGTTATAGTAGTAGTAGTAGTAATAATAATAATAATAATAATAATAATAATAATAATAATAATAATAATAATAATAATAATACTTTTATTTAGGAATATTCCACAATACAGTGTTTCTCCTTCAACCCAAAGTGATTTGTCGCCAGAGGTTCCTGTCTAAAGCATCTTCTTCCCTCAAATCTCAAGCTTCCATACTTCTATTCCCTCCATCCATCTATCGTTCTTTAGGCCTGCCTCTTCCACTTCTTCCATTAACTCTGACTACCACACCATAAAGCTGGTCATAATAATAATAATAATAATAATAATAATAATAATAATAATAATAATAATAATAATAATAATAGTTTATAGTAGTAGTAGTAGTAATAATAATAATAATAATAATAATAATAATAATAATAATAATAATAATAATAGTTTATAGTAGTAGTAGTAGTAATAATAATAATA